>RYFJ01002366.1:0-154306 GCA_003991445.1 Oryza meyeriana var. granulata
ACAGTATCCTGAGTGGTTTGACAGGGTTCCGTTACACCGATACAGGGTCCGCGGATTTTTTCTAAGTTTTCAGGCAGGACAACACGTCTCAGTAGAGAATGTCAGGCCGATTCCTGGCGCAGTGCGGGAGGCATCGGCTTAAAGAGAGGCTGATGGCTTAGCGAGTTTTTTCCCATCGACTGTCTGGATCGGCTTTTACCATGGTTCTCCTCATTACCGCCGATTCTGTTCGGGGTGGGCCGATCTTGGAGAAATAGTTTCACAAATATTTCTTCGCTGGTATTCATGAGCTGAGATACTGTCAGATTGAATCTGGTTAAGCGAACGACTAGGTGAACAGTACCGGAATACATTAGCGATCTTCGGGATATCAGAACCAGGTGTATAGTTTTACACCTGCGCGATGGGCTCTGGCGATCTGGCTTTTCAGGGACTCCTTGCGAATCAAAGAGAGGTTTTTTCATCTCAAGATTCGAATCTGTCGACTGGTAATAGAGTATCGGCTCATGAAAGCGAATTTCAAGAGGCGAAAGGACAAATATCCAAGGAGGGTTGCTCAGGTTTAGGTCTATTCATCAGGCTCCGATTGGTGAGTGAATCCAAATGCTGAGGTTGGATTGGCGGAGTGGCCAGGACACAAGAAGTCACTATAATGCGTGGGTCAAAGATTGGCAGAGGAACGGTATGATTTAGATGTAAGCAACGATAGATCTTTGCTTGTTGTTACAGGAAGCAAACAATTGCGCCAAACCACGTGATTCCATGCAGCCGAGAACTAAAGAGAAGAAATATTACAAGTGGCACAATGCGATATGCACCATACTAACGATGCAAGGTTTCGGGCAAGCAGATTCAGTTTGGCTGTTGAGCAAGGACGAATCCAGTTTGAAGACAAACAGCAATGAAGATGATGGGACCGTTCCCGCGTAAACATGGTTCTATGCGGGGTCATCATTAGGGATACAAGCCGATGGAGAAGACATCAAAGTAAAGTCAAGGATTCTTCATCGGACTGAGAAAAATACTCAAGATATGAAGAACAACAGAAGGGTGAACCAGAACGATATAATCCGCATTGGGACTGCCCGTTTTTTCGTTTCTGCTGGATCAAGGAATGAGGCTGCCATCGGCTGAGAAATTGCCCGAGTGTAGCCGGCAATGGATCGCCATGATCAGCACAGCAGGTTTTCACAATATGCGGCCGTTTGGGAAAGAGCATCAGTCATAGCCGACTAGGGCCGATCCGTGAAGAGTTCTTTGAAAAAGAGGGATGAAGAAGAAGCACATGAGAAACAGGTCCAGAATCTCAGTGGTGTCCTAGCGGCATATTCACGAAGAATCAGAAGAGAAAGGCACAACGGTTACGTCACCGAGAGCAAAAGAAGAGCAGCGCCAAGATCAAGAGGAAGCGATCATCGTTCTCAAGCAGACAAACAAGTCTGGCAAGTAAAGAGGGCAGGACGATGAAGACGAATCGCTCCAGTGAACATGTTTTCTTTCTGCCCAGAGAATACAGAGCGTTCTCGTCAGACGAGGAGGGTGGAGGGAAAGTTTCGCTCAGCTGACACTGCGACCTGACCAAGCTACATTTATATAAACCCGAGGATGTCAAAGCATCGGCACCTGAAGCCATTTATAACATCAGGGGCTACGTAAACGGAAGGCGATGACAAAGATGTTGGTTGATGGTGGAGCATTCGTGTAATCTTATGCCTCAAGCCACATTCCGAAAATTGGGGAAGACTGCGAGATTTGATCAAGACAATATGGTGTTAAAAGACTTCGGTGGGAATTCATCAGAAGCGAAATTTTTGCGTATTAAACGTGGAGCTGACAGTAGGGAATAAACATTACCCACCACGTTTTTGTCATTGACAGAAAGGGCGTCATATAGTTTGCTTCTCGCAGGGACTGGATTCACGCGAACTGTTGCGTGCCTTCGACAATGCATCAAATGTCTAATAAGTGGCAGGGAGATCAAGTCGAGGTGGTGCTAGCAGATCGGCTCGACCAATATTGCCATGACCGATCTACCAGTCTGGGGAAGCTGATGGTGTTGACTGCCTATCCGGGAGAGTTGGAAGGAGATTACTCAAGTTACTAGCCAGGGGATACAGCCGATCCAGCAAGTCGGCTCCGAATTGTTACTCTGATGGATCTATTGAAACTTCGAGGGGAAACTGGGGCGAGGATTTACGTCGCTGATGATTTGGAAGAGATCATATTTGGGACCAGGAGATAGGCCAAGGCCGACGTACATAAGCAAAAAATTAGGTCCTGAGCTACGAGAGGAATGATAGCACTGCTGAAGGAACATCGGATTGTTTTGCAGGGAGTACCATGAGATGCCAGGATTGAGCGATCAATTGTTGAACATCGGCTGCCTATTAAACCAGGGTTCGGCCATTCAACGTAGGCTCCAAGAAGGTCAAGGCAGAATTTATATGAGCCGATCAAGGCGGAGATCACAAGGTTATATGATGCCAATTCATAAGACCATGCGATACGCTGAGTGGGGGTTTCTAATATCGTCTCGGTGGAGAAGAAAAATAGGAAATTGAGGATATGTATTGATTCCGGGATCTAAAATAAAGCTACCTAAGTTATGAATACCCAATGCCGATAGCGGATCTGCTGGTGGATGCAGCCTCAGGTCCACAAGATTATTAGTTCGCTTATGGACGGCAATGCAGGATACAATCAGATTTTTATGGCCGAAGAGGATATACACAAGACTGCGTTTCGATGTCTGGAGCTATCGGCTTGTAATGAGTGGGTAGTAATGACTTTTGGGTTAAAGATGCTGGTGCGACTTATCAAAGAGCGATAAATTATATATTCATGATTCATCGCTTCGTTGGTGGAAATCTACATTGATGATGTGTGGTTAAGTCTAAAAGTGGGGAAAGCCATATAGCGATTTACGAAGAGTGCTGGAGAGGGCCAAGAAATACGACTGAGAATGAATCCCAATAAGTGCGCTTTTGTGTATCAGCTGGGCAATTTTAGGTTTATGGTTCATGAGCGAGGGGATTGAAGTTAGTCAGCCGAAGTATCAAGAGCCATTAAGACTACAGAGCCACCAAGCAATAAGACAGAGTGCAATCGTTGATCGGCAAGCGTTAATTTTTGTGAGAAGATTTATATCAAATTTGTCAGGGAGAATTGAGTCTTTCACACCGTGATTAAAGTTGAAGGCGATCAGGAATTTGTGTGGGGGGCAGCGCAGCAGAAGGCGTTCGACGAGATCAAGAGGGTATCTTAGTTCCCCACCTGTTTGATTCCGCCGTGGAAAGGAGTGCCGTTCAGGTTATACTTGTCGCGATGAGAAGTCCATCGGCTCTGTTTTGATCCAACGAATTTGAAGGCAAAGAGCGAGTTGTTTCTATATAAGTAGGAGACTTCTGGATGCCTGAGACGAGATATCGTTCGGTGGAGAAGTTCTGCTTATGGTTTAATATTTCTCGGTGTACAAAGTTAATGCATTACATCCTATCGGCTGAGTGTACAGTAGTTTGCCAGGCCGATGTGGTCAAATATATGTTTTGTCGCTCCAGTCTTGCGAGAGGCGAGGTTGGCAACGTTGGATTTTTGCCTTGACAGAGTGACTTGAGTATGAATCGGCTAAGGCGATTTAAGGGACAAGTAGTGGCCGATTTTATTGTACAGCACAGAGGGTCTCACGAAGATTATGCGGAGCCGATCCCATGACTCTATTTTTTTTGAGGATCGGTTTGGCAAGCACGTGATCTAGTATCGGTTTAGTGTATTGTATCGCGCCTCGGGGGGCAAGTTTTGAGTTTGCTTTACGATTAAGCCTTATCGGGGACTAATAATCAAGCAGAGTACGAGGCGTGCTAAAGGGCTTCAACTCTTGAGGGAAATAGGCAGCCGATATCGTAGAGGCTATTGGTGATACTTTGTTGGTGATCAAGCAGTATCTGGAGAATATGAGTGCAAAGATGATGTTTTGAGGTCATATTATGAAGAATGTATGGATTTTATTGAAAGATTTCAAGATGGTGGTCAATAGGTCATATTCCTAGGGAGCCAGAATTTAGAAGCCAATGATCTTGGCCACAAATTGCTTCAGGATATCGGCTGAATAGGCAGGTTGAGATGGAGGTAGCCGATATTGATGTCCAAAACAAGGCCGATGACTGAGACAGGAGATAATTGATACTGCGAAAAACCCGTCCAGTCCGTTTCCAGGAAGATTCGGTTATGAAGTTACTAAGTATGTGCTACTTATGGGGAGTTGTATTATTGGACGTTTGAGGGAGTTCTGCTTAGATGCCTGGATTTGGAAGAAGCCAAGTGGTTATGTGTGAAGTGCATGAAGGCATCTGTGGGACTCATCAATCGGCTCATAAGATGAACGTGGTTGTTGAGAAGAGTAGGGTATTTTTGGCCGACAATGCTCGGAAGATTGGGCTTTAGGTATTATAAGGATGTCAGATTGTTCAGAAGTTTGGGAAATATACAGCGGGACCAGCATCGGCTATGAATCTATCATCAAACTGGGGCCGTTTCAGAGGTTGGGGGATTGATATGATCGGCTAGATTTTTCCTCCATCAAGTAAGTGACATAAGTTTTATATTGGCGGCGGACAGATTATTTTACCAAGTGGGTGGAAGCGATTCCCTTTGAAGAAGTTACTCCAAGGAAGCGGTCGAGTTGTAAAGGAGTTAATATTATTTATCGGTTTGGGATTCCTCAGACGATAACTACTGATCAGGGGTCCATCTTTGTGTCTGATGAGTTTCAACAATTTGCTGCCAGTAATGGGAATCAAGCTATTAAATTCCGTCCGCTTATTACGCTCAGGCCAATAGACAAGCAGAAGCTTCTAACAAGGGTTTAATCAAGTTAATTAAGCGGAAGAAAATTTTTTGGGGATGAGCAGCCACGGCGATGCATACTACATTAGCCGATTCACTATGGGCCTATCGGATGGCATGCCACGGATCTACTCGGGTGCGCCGTATCAGTTGGGTAGATGGACATGAGGCAGTTTTACCATGGGAGACTAACATCGTCTCTAGGAGAATTTCTTTGCAGAATCAGTTGACAGCGAGTGATTATTATAATTTCGATGACAGATGAACTTGAAGATTTGGCTCAGAATCGGTTAAGAGCGTTGGAAAGATTAGGGAAAAATAAGGCTAGGCAGCTCGCATTACAACAAAAAGGTGGTGAATAAGTCGTTTGCGAGGGAGATCTTGTGTGGAAGTTGATTTTGCCGATCGGTCCAGAGATAATAAGTTCGGGAATGTGGTCGCCTAATTGGGAAGGGCCTATCGGATAATCGTTGTTGTGCCTGTAATGCTTATATGTTAGAAGATCTCAATGGATAGAATTTGCTAAGCGCTTAACGGAAAATACCTCAAGAAGTACTACCCTAGCGTGTGGATTGATTCTTAAATCGGTTAAGTATGACCGAGTTCTAAGTAATTCGGAAAGCCGGTGTTTTTTTTTACATCGCCTAAAGACAACCGATATCAGTTGATATCGCCTTAATCAAAACAAGCAAAAAATTATCAAGATTGAAAGAGATAAATAGCAGAGCGATCAGAGTTATACGACAGCAGAAGGTCATGTCGGCATGTTTGCCAGAAAATTCCGATCTCAGTTACAAAGGTTAAGATTTACAAAGAATTTTTGGATCACTTCAATTGCGCGCAGGCGGATCTGATCAATCTCATTGATAGCACGGATGTCATCTTCATCAGAGCCCGGGATGCGTCTTCAGGTTCTTGCGCCGATGAATGACTTGACGTACTATCGCCTTATAACCTTGGCCTCTTGGTCCTGGTGACAGCTTTCGGTAGAGCCGATTAGTTGGATTTGTTGCTGTGAGGAGTCTTTGCGAACTTTTTCAAGTTCTGCCAGCAAATCGGGATCCTCCTTTCTTCAGCATGGTCTAACTTAGGTTGGAGCTCTTGGGGACAGCGGCCATATCATCAAGCTTTTTCTCTCTCTGCTTGGCTTGCTCTAATAGCCGATCGGCTTGGATTTCATGTCGTGGTCTTCTCTGTTGGTCAGCGCGATCGGTTATGCGCTTATTGTCTGAGTTTGATGAGTTTGAATCTGTTCGGGATTCCAAGTTGCTGCAGGGTCAATGCATATCAACAAGTTTCTCGGCAGGTGGTGTTCAATGTCTGCAAATCTTGCCCGGATTGGCCCACAGTTCTTCTACCAGTGCGTCGATCGGATTTCCAGCCGGCGCTGATGATGCTCGTTAAGTACTCGCCACGGTCGGCTCGGCAAGACGTTTGGGAGGCCGCACTGGTGGTCGTAGCTTTGGGAATTTTATTCTTCTACCTCCAGATATTGACCGATGTCAAAAGGAAAACAAGTCGGCCAACAAGGACTGCAAGGTTGACATCGGATGAAGCATCGGCAATAAAAGATTAGAAGCAAATTTGAGCATAAAAAGGTTACCTGAGGAAGGACATCAGCGGCTTGAGAGTGACATCGGCTTCGGGGGGATGGATGTGACTATTCTTCGAGGGGCCGATGTCAGGCCGATGGAGTAGGACAGTATCATCACAACCAGAGACTTGTGCTGAGAGGGAGCAGCTGGGAGGATCATCGGCTCAACGCTTGGAGGACGTCAGAGGGATGGCAATGAGGTTCTGGAGCCGATGAATTCAAGCTGAAAAAGGATTTGTAAAGATAAAATAAGGAAGTGGATGATAATAATAATAAGGCTTGGCGCCATACTGAGGGGACGAAGGAGCCGATGTGGTCTGGGGAGAAGATGGCATCGTGGCAGCACATCGGACATCGGTCTTCGGTTTCTTTGAGGAGGGGCGATGTTGCTAATTTCTTACGTTTTTGGCCCCCATCGGCCAAGTGCCTTGAGAAGACCGATGGAGATGGAGCATCACGCCCTAAGTTTGGGGATGGCCGAGGGAGGTTATACTGATCAGCCGACCGCTGTTGCTTGTTCTTGGGGGTTCGACGCTGGCGGCCTGCAAAGTTAGAGGTGAGAGTTGTTGAAGAAGGCGATTAAAGCTTGCGGGTGTTACCTCGTCTTCGGATTCAACATAGCAGTCGGCGTCCAAACGGAACAGGAACAGGTGGGTGCTAAGCAGAACAGATGTTTCTTCCATTCTGACCACCATCGGACAAAGAGCTGGTGTATGGCAGTGCAGATGAACACCTCGGTGGCGGCGCCTAGCAGTAGAGGAGTCTGTCAAAGACCGCATCGATTCATATTCCAGGGCGCTGCTGACCGTGCCCCGGGCTTGGAGTTGTTCGATGAAGAATAGGCCTATCGGAGCTGACCAAGGCCTAAATTGGCGAGAGCCGACTGAGGCATGATAGAACTCATTACGATGGCTGAGTTCGGCCTAGAGAAAAGCCGGTTGGCAGCAGACAAGGACTGGTAGCCGATAGGAATATGGCTTTAGATTTATCATCATTCAGAGCTTTGAGTGGATCAAAGTTAGAGGGCATCTCGAATGATGATGCGTCATTGTACGCAAACCAAAGAGTGCATCCCTGGTAAAAGCCGTAAATAGAACCCCTTGAACCACTGACTAACTTCAGCGGGGGTTATCTTGCCGCCAAGAAAGGGCCGATGCAGCTTCGCCCATAGAGATGCATCGGCGGTAAACAGGGTCTTGATCTTCTGGGTAATCGGCCGAAGGATTGCTTGAGGAGAGAGGTTTCTGGGATAGCCTTGGAGGTATAAAATATTGAGCCAGAGCTGAACAAACCACACAAGGACCCCCAATGTGGCGACGGGCTGGCCAGCCGATAGCTTAGTTGCCACCTGGTGAAGTAGCTGGTAGGTGGCGCCAAGGGAGATAGTGCCCAACGGAATTTGTTTCCTATCGGCCAAGCACTCTGCCAGGCATGCATATTGTCGTCGGGCCGAGGGTTGCACACCAAAGACGAACCGTTCCCAACCACAAGTTCAGAAAAGCGACATGCTCCCGATCGTCAAGGTCCAGTTCCTTTGTGTGGAAGATATATACCTGGACCAGCCGCCAATGTTTTTTGTTTGAAGCCGGTGAGCAGACTTGAACCGGAGTTTGAAGGGGTTGGTGTAGCTTGTCGTATCCAGGCAGGTGAGCATGGTCACGTCCAGCAAAGTGGGGGTCATCGGCCCATGCCCGAACATGAAAGCATTGAGAGCATCAGACCAGTAGTATGAGGCCGATGCAAGTAGGGATTCGTTCCTTTCCATATCAGCCAGGGAGAGATTGATGCAGTGGCCGATGTGAGATTCTTCCCAATAGGTCCTCTTTGCAGCCGATACCCTGAGGTACCAATCTCTCCACCCGGACAGCTTACTCGGCCATGATCTGAAGCTGTTGGTCCAGTCACTGACCAACATAGCCGAGTTCTTGAAGGGAACGCGTTGGGTTTCGGCACCGATGAAATCGGTAGGATCTTCGCTGCCCATGGGGCCATGATAGAAAAAGCTGGGGTAATCGGCGGCCGGAATCAAGATTTGGGCTCTAAGATGCTACAGTAAACAAGAACACGACGGAGAACAGGTGAAGAACATAACAGATCGGGTTCGTATAGATTGCAGATTGGGGGAAATAATCGAGTGAGAAGATTACCTCAGGAACTGCAGATGCCGATGCCATCGCGGAAATAGGAGAAGTTGCAGGGATCGACGGCCGGAGAGAAAGGTTGCAATGATTCGTCTAGATTCGCTAGATGCTTGGTGAGGATGTGGAAGATGAAGCGGTGGTGCTCTGGTGATGTGAAAGCATAAAAAAGGCAAGAAGACGAAGCGTTTTTATAGAGGTATGACAACCGAGCGGGAATCGAGGCCGTTAGCACTGTTTCGAACATTTATGGCAAGTAGGCTATCTTGGGCCGCCTCGGTATGGGAGAAGTCTGGAGACCCAAAATGAAAGAATTTCGAAGTCCTATTGGAGAACTCCGAAATTGGGGGGCATGTGTTAACGCCAAAATTTGGTAAGGCCTTGTATCAGATTCGGTCAAGGGAACAATTGCAGTTGGTTAACAGAAATTGGTTCAAGGAGCAGGCCGAGTCCGAGAAAGAGCCGTGAAGGCCGCGCGTGGCAGTTAATTACTATATTTATTAGGAAAAGATTTATCTTTTTTAGGGAACCTGACCTCGTGTCCGGTCAGGATTAGTTAGCGTTTTCTATTATAGATAGGAAATCGTATACCGTGTCCTATAAGGACTCATGTAACTCGGGGTATATATACGTATGCCCGGGGACCTTGTAAATTATCAACCACAGATCAATACAAAATTCGGCGCATCGCCACCCTTTCGACGGGATCCTGCTTCTCGAGCCGGGCTACATCGGTTAGGTCCGAACTCCTGCGAGAGGGTAAGTCTCGTCACCCCGGCTACCAATCGGCTAGGACTTCCTCGGTTATGTCCGATATTCTAGTCGGTTTATGGTAGTCGGCTTACCACGATATATTTAGTTTATCTATGGCTGCATCAGTTCAGTTTGACCTCATAGATTGATTAGGTATATCACATCACGCGTGCGTAGATTGTATCGGCTTACTGGGAGCGGTTTATCATCAGTTTGTGCTGCATCGGTTAGGTCCGACCTACTAAACTGCTAGCGATAAACCGATCCTGTTAAGCCGATGCTTTATGCGCAGACGTCTTATCGGGGCGTATAGCCGGTAAGTTATCTTCATCACGATCGCATTCTATTTATCGGCCCATTGAGGTATTGTTATCATTGTCGGTCTGTGCTGCAACGGTTGGGTCCGATCTACTAGACTGACGATAATAGCTTTACTCTTGATGAGCCGATGGTGTTGTGCGATGGTGTTATCGGAGTGCTTAGCCGATAAGTTATCTGTTAAAGCCGACTACATTTATTCATTGTCTTATTCTATACTCACTCTGTTCAGTAGTCGGCTAGCTTATCAATTATTTATCATTTATGTTATTGCATACTTTATTATATGTTCTTGCCTGTATTATTGTTACAATCGGCTAAGGACTAGCCGATGGGTTTATTCTGCCGATCCAAGTACAAGTACAAGCAGGTCCCCGGGCACGACCCCAGGTGAGGGCCCGGGCATGAGCTTGGGTAAGGACCAGTGTATGGGCCTGGACAGCGGACGAAGATCCCGGGAGTCGATATAAGCAAGGGCCCGGGCACAGGCATATCTTCATGGCAACACCAGTAACACTAGACTATGATCGGCTAGGATTTATTTGATTTATTTATGCATTACACTTGCTTATTTTATCAAGTTTATAGTCGGTTTTTGAGTATCCCTTCGATGATCGGCTAGCACGATATTTGTTTATTATTACGTTATTGCTCTTGCCGTCATCGGCCTTAAGCCGATGTATAAGTGCTACAATGCGCATCGGCCATCGGCTGATGAAACGAGTCTAGATCGGCTTCCAGCCGATTGGCTCATTGATCTAACATTTTCCTCCTTGTCAATTACAGGGTCAAATTGACTGGCACGCCTACGAACCTCAAGACTTTAGGACCTGCACTGGAGTGGAGCAAATCTCCCAGGCCTTCGCGTGTCACCCAGACGCCGGACGGCCCCCGGCGGGTTTTCGGCGTCAACAGGTAGTGAACCGTACCAAATTTTGGTGTTAACAGTGCGTATGGATAGAGAAGTCGAGTCCTACTCGGATTAGGAGTCGAGTCCTACTTGGACTAGGAGTTGAGTCCTGATAGGACTAGGAGTCGAGTTCTACTCGGATTAAAAGTGGAGTCCTAGTAGGACTAGAAGTCGAGTCCTACTTGGATTAGGAGTTGAGTCCAAGTTGGCTATGGAAAGGAGAATTTGTTTTGGTAAATTGTAAATAGATTTGGTAATTGAGGGTTTGAGTCCAAGTTGATTATGGAAAGGAGAATTTGATTTGGTAAATTGTAAATAGATTTGGTAAGTGAGGGTTTGAGTCCTAGTGGGACTAGAAGTTCTACTCCTACTTTGTGTAGAAGGTTTTAGGTATAAATAGATGAGGGGTTGAGACTCTAGAGCATAACGTTTGGAAGAGAGAAAAGTTAGGGTTTAGCCTTAAGAGAGAAAGGAGTGCTTTGTATGTACTTTGTAAACACATCTTGATGCAATAAAGAGAATAATTCTTCAAGATTTGCATTGTTGTTCTGGAGTTTCGTCGAGATCGTTTTCAGTTTGTTTGCAGGCGGTCAGACCGGGAGATAATCGGCGGTCAGACCGGTAGCAAGGACACGGTCAGACCAGCAGCAAGGACAAGATCGAACCGGCGTCTTCTAGAAAGATTGGAGATCTTGATTAAAGTAAAATTAACTTTATTGGTTCAGAGGTAACTTTTTATTCCGTGAAAAATTTGGTTTTTGGTAATCCTACCATTCACCCCCCTCTAGTAGGTTTAATTCTTGTCTTTCGATCCTACACAGTTTCATTGGCCAGCTATTAATTACCGTTGTACATGCCAAATTAGGTGAGTGTGTCTGGTGCCTCGCATAAGGCTATATTTTCAAAAAAAAATAACCTTTTTACGTACTCCCAACTAATTCTGCATCATCCGTTCAACAAGATTTTCAATGGTCAATGACTATTACACCATGTTACCATATAGAAGTAATGTGTCTCCACTTACCAGAAAAGGGTAATAAAAACTTTTGACGACATATAATAGAAATAAATAAATGCTAAAAGAGTTTGATTTAATAATTGGTCTTAGTATAGAAACTTTTCACAGAGGATGTTTTTTAAAAGATACTTCAATCATTTACTAATATCCTCCTATATGTCAAAGAACAACCAAGTTATTTCATGGAATCAAATATAGTAGAATATAAATTTGATTACATTACGACATCCAAATAACATACAGTATATTAGATAACAGAAAAACCAAACAAACATGTAAAGCGAGCAGCTAAGGTGCGAACCAGAGCGATGTCTGATACCTAGCTCTAAGGGAATATATATATGTGGTGCGGGGGAGAACCTTCAACAACGAAGTGGAGGAGACTGAAACTAATAGAAAAATAACTACTCCATAAATTTTGGTAACTCCAACTAAAATTTATCACGCTCCGGTTGTTGTGGAGACGAGAATTAAGCAGTCACTGCTAGTCTGCTACAGAGTTTATCATAATATATTTACATATACTACATACTAGAATGATACTCTAACTTGTTCTACGTACCTATATATATTCCTTTTTACTTAACATCTTAGAAATTGACATAGTCTTCAATATACATTTTTTTATAATTACTTTTTCTAACTATATATTATTAAAAACAATTTAAACCATATAACTATATGAACGCATTTTTCACAAAAAAATTTTAGTTATTTTATTTTGTTTTATCAAATTTAAATACTTTTGGCATATATTAATGATTTAAGATTTTGAAATTTGATATGTAACGCATTCCAGGGCGTCTCCTGTTCGAGAATAGAGGGAGTAAATTAAGGAGAAGAAAGGTCATTGAAGAAAGTTGTGAATACTATAACGTTATGTTTTTCCTGATCGAATTTCGACTGTTTACTTCTTTGGTTGTTGAAACAGGATTGATGGACAGGAAAAACTGATTCGGTTGGAACTTGGAAGTACAAGGCAAGTTTTGTTGAAAATATCGAGAAAATGCTTTCACTGGAATGATCCACACAAGGGTCTAATGCATTTTAGAACAGTCTGTTTCAATCGTATCTGTTCTAACACTTAATTTAGATGTATCGTCGTCTTTTTTATTAGAGCAACTGCGTTGTTCATCTTATTCTGCAATCTGCATGTTGTATGCTGGAGCAAACTTGACTATGAACTTTATTTAGTGACCAATTCATCAGAATTTCAAGAAGTTCCGCAAGAGTTGGTTCACCGACTCCTGTGGCACTTCCTCTTTGATGTCATTAGGTATGACAGTGTCAAGACGAGGTATGGTAGAAAATATGGCTCAAAGTGTAATTTACTTCATTTATGTTAAAGCTATGTCATTTTAAAATTAGCTTAGAAATATGGCTATCCCAAGTGAAAAAAATTATTATATAATCATCTTTCTTATCACGGGTACCAACATTTTGGTCTAGAAGTAGTATCAGTATTGTGGTTCCACGGGAGTTGGTTCGCCGACCCCTTTGGTATCGTCAGTATAGCGATGCATGTGACAAAATGAATCTGACAATCTTACCTCTATCATCTAACTTCACAGAGATACATAATAAAACATTCAAAATAACCATACGTGCGGGTCTCCCCGCATGCGGCTCACGCCATTTGAGGTGGCCGATTTTTGGAATCAGAAAAAGAACCTCCCGACACCTCAAGATGAGAAAATCCCTTCATGTAGGCAGCCGCGAAGTTAACAAAATAAAACAAATATAGGTGACATCTTAAGGTCACGACCTAACTGGTTAGGACACCTGGACCCTAGGTTTTGGAGTCCTGCCTGTCTGAATTTGGGTGGCACGTTTCAACTTTCAGGATAATTCAGATCTCCAGAGTCGGCATCATAGGACAACTCCATGACAGCAGCAAATAGTTTGCATATTCTGTATGAAACCGGCTTTGTGAAGTAAACCTGACCAAAATATCTACTATAATTTAACATGGTCATATCATACAAACATTCATATGGCTATTCTTCTACTACAGTAAATACTGATGCACATGGGTATTTCACAGTGACAGTCAAAACGAGTCTCTACTACCTAAACCTGAATAAGAACAGACATGCAGGGAGACATGCTTATAGTATCAATCTATATGCACATGAACTACAAGAATTCTCATGGAGCTAAAGGTCAGAAGTGGTGCATGCCATTTTCTCTCTGGAATGAGTCAGCTGCACCGAGCTCATAGAGCAACCATTGGACCTGTAGCCTTGCAGCGAGCTGTGAAGAGCTTCGCAGAGAACAGATCCTTGGTCAGCTTCTTGAAATCAAAGCCACGAGCGGCCGGCAGCGCAGAGGAGTTCTTGATGCACGCGCGCAAGGTAGAATTCTCCTTCTTTACGATGTCAAACGACGATGCGAGTTGCCTGATCACCTCCCTCTTCTCCTCGTCTTTGGCGGCGAGCTCCACCTTCAGAGCTGTGTTCTCTTCGCTCACTTTCTGCAACTCTGCGTTCTTCTCCTTGAGCCTTTCGATCTCTGCTCTCATAAGCTCTACTTGCTCTGCTTGGATTTGACACTCTTTCATCACAGCCTCGGATTCAGAGACTATCTCCTCGTCTTCTTGTTCAGGGTCATCAACTTCTGATTCAGAATCATAGGTGTCTGAACATACTGAGTTTGAAGACCGGCTCCCTGTTCCCTTGCCACCCATTGCTGCTGCCTGAGACCAGCTCTGGGTGCAGGAGGATGGCCCAAACACTGTGTGGCGTGTGCCATTGCCATGCTTGAGAAGATCATACTGCTCTGCGAGAGAACGGTGTGCTCGGTACAGGTCGCCGAGCATGTCCACCAGGACGGGGCGCTTCTTGTAGTACATTTCAGCACGCTGAGCAAACGAGTCGGCGTCTTGGTCGATCATCTTGAGCATCTGCTTGGTCTTGTCATCTAGTTCTGCAATCAAAGGGAAGGTGGTTAACAAACAGTATAAAACTAGTAGCCATAATTCATAACTTACAAGAGGCAGTGCGGTTATACACTTGTGCTCTATAAATATACCAAGTTAATAATTGGGAAGTTTATAACATTTTGGAGCCATATTCATGGAGAAGTATTCAGCTAAACCTCAAATGGAGTATAACAAACATTAGAACCTTGGGCATTTTCATGACAACTGAAAAACAAAAGAAAGTAACTTTTGCAGGAAACAACCCCTATATGGCAAGGACAGCTGAAATCACACTGAAGCATAATATTAAGGATCACACACAAATGGTTCATCTCACTGCAACTGGCCTCAAACATATATTGTACTGAAATTGCCAAAGCCTATTATCAGCATGTAAAATTCTGCAGTAATCACTGGCACTTGCTCGAAGCTAACCTGAAAGCGTGTTGCTTAGCCATGGAGACGTCCTTGCGAGGTTGTGGCTGTCGAACCACCATGCCTGTGGCAGCTCCTTCTGCACCATCTTGTCTCCTCAGTCCTCACTTACCTACAGCAATCACTGAAATCAATAAAAGCAAAGACAAATTACTGGTAATACAACAATTTTTTTCTTAAAAAAGTTATAGCATATCATATATTATTGTGGCTTGATAAGACCATGACAAAGATAAACAAGTCAGAATTAGCAAGGAGTTCCCTTCCAAAGCGAATCAGTAAAGGAGGTAACGAAGGTATACTTAACATTTTTCACAAACATAGCCATTCCTAGCATTAGCTATACATAGATACTTCACGTTTTTCATCACACAGAGATAAACCACACACTGATTTTAATCTCTCTGAATAAAAACCATATACGAGAACCGAAATGACTTATGTGAATCTATAACTGATTGAGACTTTTTCTTTATTCTTGAATAACACGAGCAAACCTACAAGCCTATGTGGACAAAATATGAAATCATGACAGCACAAGGAAATCGGAAACACGGGCTTCATGTTCTTCACAGTAGAGAATCGTCGTTCCAAAAGCCATATGATATGAGCCAGAAGATCTACTAAAGGAAGAAGTCATATGACGATAGAGCTTGAAATCCCAAAGCTAAATTAAACGATAACACCATCAGCGTGTCTTTTACTAATGAAAAGGAGCGTTTTTAACACATTCCTGTCATCAATGAAAGACTGAAACTTCATTCAAAAAAAATTGAAAGACTGAAAGTGAACTGAACTTGAGAAACATCAGAAACAGAGCAGAATCATTAGCAAGAACAGAGTCTATCTCACAACTAACGAAGCTGGAACAGATCCAAAAAAATGCTCCGCTACCACAAGAACAAAACAAATCTAAACTGACAGGAAACGCACAGGGCAAACACCCTAAACGCCCGCTGCTTACAGATTCATCCACGCGATCCCATCGAGAACACACAAGAAAACTCATTTCCTCGACGCGACAAAACGCATCTTCAAATCTCCCACAACGAAGAACACAACCAAAAAAAAGGACTAAACGGCTACTAAACCCGCTTCTTCCCTTTCGCCAGATCAATCACACCAGCAACCCCATACAAACAAAAAAAAAGATCAAAAGAGCAGCGATTGATTCGTAGAACAGGAGTCGGAAACGGCACCTGTATCGTGTGGCCACGGGCCGCTATCTCCGCTCGGGTTCGCCCGTTGCTCTCTCTCTCTCTCTCTCTGGACCCTTGTATCCGCCGCAGCTTTGCGGATTGAGAAGCGGAGGAGGAAGATGGAAGCGGACAAGAACTCGCTCTCTCGCTAGGATTCAAATCCTGCCGCTCCACGAGACGACGACGCTGGGTTGAGGTTTCTTGCGCGGACGCCCTCCAAGAAGACGGTATTTACTAATTGGCGACAGCCAATCACATCCCAAGCTGATTACTGCCTTTCCTCTTTTTTCTCCTGCTCAAAATTGGCCAAGATTAGTGGGCTGTTTTGCATGCGTAAAAACCTCCGTTCTTTTGCACTTTCTACTAATAACCGATTAGGGTTATGGTGAATACTTACTGCTTTCTTCATCTCAAAATACAAAAACCTAGTATTGGATGTGACACATCTTAGTGCTGTAAATCTGGACAGCTAGGATGTGACTCACATCTAGTACTTGATTTTTTTTGGGACGAAGAGAGTACTATACATGTAGGATACTTATGCACAAATTTTTCATGTTGATTATGGTGTTTTCTTATCGGGTTATCGAATTGTTGATTATGGAGTAAGGGTGCGTTGGAACCAGAGGAACAGTTAGACTACTTCCTCGTTCTCCATAAGTACGTTTTTCAAACTGCTAAACTGTTTATTTTTAAAAATATATATATATAAAAGTTTCTCAAAAATCATATTAATCTATTTTTAAAGTTTGAAATAATTAATACTCAATTAATCATATACTTAAGGCTTGTTTCGTTTTGCTTTGTGTGTCACCAAAAATATCAGCCGATCCCCAGATTGGAACGCGGCCTAAGAGGGATCATCATGTCCATGTCAGTGTGGAGTAAAGGAAAAATGATAATAGTTTCAGTTTGAATCAAGAATTGTAGTAGCAGTAAATTTGGCTGGTCTGTCACCCAGCTCGGACTTCCCAGGGCAGGGTGACTGGCAATCAATCTGGCATGTGGGCCCCTTTTATGACTATACATGAAAGGAGAGTTGATAAAACCAGCAGATTGTGAGGGGACAATGGATTCCAATTTTCAAGTTTTGCTCCCTCAAAAAAAGTTTGCTGTGAAAACTGTGAAAAAGAGAAGCATCCAGGAGTGAACTGGAGACAGTAGTACATGTTTTCAGGTTTTCACAGCATGTAAGTCCAGCATTAAAACTGTGCCAAATAAATTAGTAGACACCAAAACGTCCCAAATGCTCCTTTTCTTTTTTTTTAACAGTGATTACTCCTTTCTTCTTTTCTTTTTTTGTGTGTGTGGAGGAAACGAATGAGATAAGCACGCCACTATAAAAACATACCAAAACAGTAGCCCTGACTTGCCACTTCACCTCACCACTTGCCAGGTAAGTATGAGGATTTATTTAGCATAGCTCCTAGAGTTGAGGTTGTGTTAAATAAATCTTGGATAATATATAAAGCGAAGCAGCTCCGCTCCTATTTTTAGAGTATGAGCTGTACTAAACCAGCCTAACTAGTTAGGAGTAGTATTAAACAAAAAAATATTTTTTCTGCATTGCGTTGGTCGTATTAAACAAAAAAATATTTTTTTCTGCATTGCGTTGGTCGCTGTACGAGGTCAGAAGGGGAGGAAGCATGTGGAGACGAAAGGAGGACGCGCGCTTTTGTGAAATTATTTTTGTAAGCTTCGTTTTCAACTAGCCGTTGCAGACTCCCATGCATGGATGCACGAAGCAGTAGTAGACTAGTCATAAATAAATGAAAGAAGGTTGGCGAGAAAGGAGGTGAGAGGATTCGGAGATGGTGCCAAATCACACAATCAGAGCGCTTAATTCCCTTGGATTAAGCATGATGAGTGATTGCTTTCAAAAGAGCAAGTAAAGCTGCCAGCTGGGATAGTGTGAATAGAAAAGGAGGATGAGTTGGCTACTTGGCGCGTGCGTGGGGCCATCTATATGCATCCAACCGAGCCGACCGTTATACTAGTAGCCTACTACTAGGAGAGGCTTCCGCCTGGGTTAGCTCCAGACTTCCAGGCGTTCCGGTTGTCAGGGCAGTCCCAAGGATTTACAATATTATACAGTTATTTTACGGTTATTATGTACGATAACCTTTTTAGTTTTTAAAACCTCACGATTTTTTATAATAATTTTATGATTTTTTTACGGTAACCATGTGGTTATCACATTAAACATGATATTATTGGGTAGCGGTAACCCCGCTAAAACAAAGTAAAAGAAACACTCACAACCCGTAATGTCTATGGGCAGTATCTAGAGAAAAAAGAGAGTAATAAATATATATATTGACACTACCTCCCTATTGTATTTTTTATAGAGAAGAAAATTTAATGACTTTTTGCATGTCATGTAAATGGAGAAGGATTAAATATAGCATGCATCTATATCCAAAGACAAACACCAGTGTATAACTAGAGAAATTATACAATTAGATGATGAACTGGTTAAACGAAATGTCATACTCTTTCATAAGGCATTGCTTGTCTTCCAGATAACAATGTAAAGAAGGTATCTAAAGTAGCAGGACTCAAACAGGTAGCCAAAATGGCAGGACCCAAACAGGTAACCCGACAAGTGAAGGACATAAAAAAAAAAAGCAAACTTGAGTAGAGAGCAGTTCATCCAGCCAGCACAGCATCAACAAGTCCACCAGACGCACCGATAAGACAGCAACACCAAAATGGCATGACCCAACCTGCACAGGATATTTCTTAGCCAAAATCTGAGGCTAATCCACCTGATGGGGTTTTAGCAGTTCCTTTATCGAGGCACCAGGTATACTCTGCAACCAAAGTTGTGTTACTCACTAAGAAATATTACTTCGAGCCAATTTTGATTAAAAGTGAAATCTATTTATTTTGTCAAAAAATTGCCTTGTTATGGATGGTACAAAAGGAGAGAAATAGCTCGAGTTGCTCTTGCAGAATTCTTACAGATGATTAGGTATGCTAGTTTGTCCTACTTTACAGTCTCACATGAATCACACCCAATCCCCATGCAGGATTGAGCCAAAAGGGCATTATGTCCTAACTGGTCTTCTAATATTTTTTAGGGACTGGGTAAACAGTATCGACTATATCATTGATTTTGACAGAAAGGTCACCAGTTCCATCTTCATCCCTTAAGCAAGAGCCATGTGAAGCTATAACTCTTGATGATGATGATGAGAATGACTCTACTGAGCCTAATTTGAAGGAGCCGACACTAGCACATCTAGCAGATACCTGAATTTGGAGAGGAGAGGCACCATACCAGTCTGAGGTGCCAGAAGACGCCGTTGGCCACCATGGATCCGCGGCATGAGCACCGACGGCACGAAAGCCAGATGGAGAATCACCCGTGGCTGGAACACGGGGGAATGAACCACCGATGGCTGGAGCGCGAGGGACTGGAGGACCGCCGGCTCCTGGAGCAGCACGAGGGCTTGAAGCACCACCAGCGGCAACAGCACCTACATCTGGAGCATTGCTGGCACCTGGACCACCGCCAGTGACTGGGGCAAGGCCGGCCGAATAACTGGCGGCTCGATTGGATCTCGGATGCCGCTTCCTTTGATCCCCACGATCCATTCTTGCACAAGGATTCAAATGATTTCTTCCTTGGAGATGAGTGATTGGGGATTAATTTGGGAGATTATTGAAGCAGGAAACGCAGGAGGATTGGAGGTGGCGAGTGAATGGGGAAAATAGAGGCGGCGCCAGATGGGAAAAAATGGAGGTAGGGCAAGCTGGAGCTTGGCACGGAGAGGATTTGGGAGTGCGCGAGCGCGGCAAAAACTGGAGGCCTGCCGCGTGGGAGAAGCTTGTGCGCGGGAGAAGCAGTTGTGCGGGATGGGCATGGCAGCAGAGGCGCAGCGGATCACAATGACGAGGAAAACACGGGGGAAAGAAACGATGGGTCGACCCAACGGTGATTTTGGTCGTTTCCTCTGTCTTGATGCGTGCACCGACCCGGTGTCATGCATGCGACACAGTTTCCATCTTTTTTCTTCTCTCCCTTCTTTAATTCCTGTGCCACATCAGATTTTTGCTTAGTTGACACCCTAATTAATTCTATAGACACCAAATGACATGGATGGTTAGGACTGCCCTTAAAGCATAAAATTATACTCACTTAGTCTATCTTTTATCTACTCCCTCCATTCCAAAATATAAGAATTTCTAGGTTGTTTAGCAGAGATTATGGTTAAGGAAAAAAGACTTTAGTGCCCCTCAATAAATATGAAATAAATAGAGGTAAAAAGGTAGGTGGGGTAAGAAAGAAATAAATTTGAATGGGAAGTGATTGATGGAATAAGTAATACTCCCTCCGTTTCAAATTACTTGTCGTTTTAGGATTCAAATTTTTTGCCAAAATACTTGTCATTCTCACACTCCAAAGTACTTTTACATATAAACTTTCCTCTCTATCCTTCATCAATGCAGCCAAACATTAATACACTAACAGCTCTCATTGGCTCATCTCAACTAATTGGAGTTAATGGCTGCTTTGAAAATACAATTGTGATGTATTTAATGAGGGTAACAACGTAATTTGCCATAACTCCTTAGTTAGTGTGAGATTTGCTAGAATGACAAGTAATTTGAAATGGAGAGGGTATTGTAAATAGTGCTAGAAATCCTTATATTTTGGAACAGGAGAGTATTTTATTTGATCAACGTGACTTCTTCTTCAGGAGTTTGTTAAAATGGTGGACAAATACACTAAAGTTTATTAAAGTGGTGAACACATATATTAGAGTTTGTTAAAGTGAGAAATAAGTACATTGGAGTTTAATCAAAATGGAGGGTATTTTAATCTTTTAGCTTTGTATTAGTCTGTGTGAGATAGACTAAAAATAAAGTCATTTTAGGATGAAAATAGTACTACTAGCGGATGGTTGCTAGAGTATATAGGAGTACATAATTTCTTTACGATAACCTTATGCATGCTCCTATGTCTTGTTGCTTTCACCACAAATGATGCGACTGGGTGCCCGATCTTCCGATATGTTCGATTTGGCGATGTGAAGACGTTCACGTTTTGAGGCTTCCGATCAGCGATCGTCATCTCGCAACCGCTACACCCACACGTCTAGTTGTTATCAACCACGCTCTCACGTAGTCGACCTCACCACGAAGGTTTTATCCCTGCAAACAATCGAAGAAACTCACAAGAACAAGGAAGAACGCAATCTGAATTACAGATGAATGTTTAGCACACGAAGTTGGGGTTCTACAAACCGATCTAGACAGCGAAACTGCAATGGCAGAATAATCTAAGCAAAACCCACCTCTAAACAATGACGGCTACTGAATATATATGAGTTGGGACGTCCTAGGGTTAACCCTAGGGCGCACACCCCTTGGGCTTAGCCCACGACACAATTACAAGGCCCAAGGCCCAAAACAGACTCGGACTGGAAGATATACATGTCTTGTTTCAACTATTTCGGACAGCTCAGGAGGAATTTTTATATGGGACCAAAACCATCTGAAAGTAGACTCCATAAGCTTTCCAACAAGTACTCATGGGCCCCGAGAGTCCTTCTGGATCAGCGACTAGGTCCGTTTGAAGTTGATGCTGTCAGGAGGCCCGAATCCAAATCCAAAACGTGCAGAACTTCATCCCTTACCTTCTATGGACCAAAAGTGACATAGTGATATAGGAGTAGACTTGGGTAAGGTCTTGGTTTAGTCTCCAATCAACTTCTTTGATCATCCATGCGTTTCTTGTGCTCGGTCTCTTTCCCTTCACCCAAGCAAGTATCTCTGCAAACGAGAACACACAAAACTCATGGTGCAGTAACGCCTATTTAAATATATAACACATAAATCTTATGTAAAAATCATGCACCTTTGGTTGATGAATACATAAGATAGCTATGGTCATATCCGAGCTAGTGATGTCCTCATCATCCTCCCCTTTTTGATTGGAAACCGTCCACGATTTCCCCTTGTCATTAAGCCTGATGAACATATCTTTAACTTTCACAACATAGGTTGAGGTAGTGTTGTGCATTTGGTTGGATTCTAAAATTTTTAAACACGGAGAACACTTTATAGTGTCGTGCAGCTCACAACACTCCTCTTCTTGTAAACCAATCTGCAACTCATTTAAACAAGTAGAGGAACTAGATAGAGAATTATTTATACTCATGCGGTCCTCTAGACAAGACATGTCATTATGAAAAGGAGATATATTAAAATTCGAACAAATATATACTCTATGTATATTATATTCTTCTTTATTATCATAATTGCCAATAACATGAAAATCACATGAAAAGGACATGGGAAATCAGATCTAGCAAATAATTTCTTCTCTAAATAATTGAGTGGACAAATATCATCAAATTGAATATAGCCCTAAATATTTAAAAAAGATAGCAATCTAATCTCTTCATTCTCGCTAGCAATGTGAACAACATATCTAAAATCAGTATATGGTGGTTCAACAACATTACTAACATGTTTATTCACTAGTTGTGGCATGGATATAAGTGAAGCATTGCACAACTCTTCTTTATCACAAGAAATATGAACCAAATCATCGTGTGACAAAGGTAATTTAACACACGATTCCACTGGTGATTGCTGTAAATTAACATGATTAGTGGACATATATAACATATCAGAATTGTCCATACCTTGAGTGAATGTAGCATCATTTCTGTTGCCTTTGTTCTCATTTTCAGAAACTGTAGGTCCACTCTTAATTAAACCATCTTAAAACATACATGGAACAACAGGTGGATCTTCTTTCTCTATGTCTTTCTTCTTTTTCTCATTACCTTAGCTCTTCTCAGATACCTGCATAGAAGTTTTACCTGAGGCCGGCGGTGGTGACGGCGCTGCTGCAGCAGCAGTGGTAGGGGAAGAACACGTGCTCGCTGGTGTTGGCACTGTACGATTACACGAAGAAGGGAACGGCTTAGTCAATCCTGCAGTTGTCGTTGTCCGTAGCGTGAAGAAAATGCCAAAGTTGCTCCGGTTCCTCTGTTGACGTTCCTACAATTCTTTCTCTGCAAGCATAGCAAGCTGGAACAAACGATTGACGGTACTATTTTCCTTATAATCAATAATATCCTGAATTTCATGCCTCAAACCACCATAAAAATGACAGATTTTATCCTCTGTATCCTCCACTACCTTACAACGAATCATGCTCTTCTGAAACTCAGCATAATACTCCGGAACAGATATAGTACCTTGTTCTAAACGTTGCAGTTTCTTACGCAAGTAACGTTGATAGGAAAGAGGAACCAATCTATTTCGCATGGCTTGTTTTAACCTATCCCATGTATCAGGTTGTAAGTTGAGATTACCTAATTCTTGGCACTAGATTTTAGCAAAATCCTTGAACTCACTTGTAGCTTGCCTAACCCTATGTACCTCAAGAACTAGGTGTGAGTTAAACTTTTGTTGTACTGTCATCTCCCAATCAAGGTATGCCTCAACATCATAAGCACCAGAAAAGGATGGCAAAGTAAATTTGACTTTAGCAAAAAGATCATCAACAAGTGGTGGTGTTGGAGGACGGTTTGCTACCAATTGCTCGATGTTGTTAGTGAGGGTGGTAATGCTCCCTACTATAGCCTGGAGGTCTTCCCGCATAGCATTCATGGCAGCTATAGTTTCCTCAATCTTCTGATCCAGCTTAGTGATCTCCTCTTTTGAAGCACAATCAGCGAAATCATTCACCTCACCTGCCATGGTTAGTAGAAAATAGGAAACAAACAGCACAAAAGTATTATCCCTATCAACTACTAGGCACTAGAACACACTCTCAAGTCTTACCTTGCTCTTACAAGAATCTTACCAATTGAAGCAGGCGGTACGACTCGGAGAGGTGGGATGTTTGACGACGGCAAGGGTGCGATTGCGAGGATCAACCTGTACTGATCAGAAGTGTGTGGATCTCGGAAGGCAGTGTATTGTAGCAAGGGTTAGTAAAATTCAATAACAGAATAGCAAAGCTGAATAAGTGTTCCAAATACTTGTAGCAATCGCTGGCCGAGACACGTTCCTAGAACCAGCTTAACAAGCGAGAGTAAGAAACAAAGGACTTAGGACAACTCCCTCTCACCAAGTCTCTCGAATATCTTGAAAGATCAGCTCAGCAAGACTGCTCACTGAAAACAGCTCTCTATCCTTTTTTTTTCTTTTTTTTCTCTTTTTCTCTTTTTTCTCTTTTTTTTCTCTTCTCTTTTTTTCTTTTTTTTTCTTGTTTTCTCTTCTAGAAGTACACCTAGTACAAAAGAAGCACCCACAAAGATTGGCAGCTCGATATAATGCACGGAGTGACCCTGGAAAAACACACAGAGGCGCTCTGAAAAGCGTGCGAGAAATCGAAGCTTGAAAACTCAACCTTGCAGGCCAAATTTCGCAATTTTAGATCGACCGAACCCGACAAAGTCTAGGAGGAGTGGATGTAAAATTTTCTGTAGATGTCCGTAAATATAAAATTTGCCCAATTCCGAGTCCGTATGTAAACGTTATGGCTGTTTTAAGACGGGTAGTGCGAACTAGGGTTTCGCGGCTCAACCTTGTTGCTCTGGCTAGAGTATAAGTGCCAATAGGTCAAGCGGGTTGACAAAGAGGCTAGCGGTGTAGGGCGATTGACACAAGACGGCTTGCGATCTATCTAAAAAGGCTTGCAAAAGCGGGTTAAAAGCTTAAGGCGACTTGCAGTCCGAAATTGAGTAGAACCCGATCTCTCAAGGCAGGCTCTCGCGCAACGCAACAGCTAGAACTAGAACCACGAACATGACTCTAAAGCGACCACTAACTTGACCTAGGACACCGACTCAACAAAGCGAAACTGAAATTAAACTTGCGAAGGCACAAAGGGGTTTGACGGGGGATAAAACTAACACTACGAAGAACACGGTGGTAATAAATTTTTGGGTTTTCTGGACTCTATGTAAGGGAAAACAAAACTTAACAGAAGGAAACACAGATGATACCTCTCGGGCAACCTGATGCTCTGATACCACTTGATACGACTGGGTGCCCGATCTTCCGATAGGTTCGATTTAGCGACGTGAAGACGTTCACGTTTTGAGGCTTCCGATCAGCGATCGTCACCTCGCAACCGCTGCACCCACACGTCTAGTTGTTATCAACCATGCTCTTACGTAGTCGATCTCACCACGAAGGTTTTATCCCTGCAAACAATCGAAGAAACACACAAGAATAAGGAAGAACGCAATCTGAATTGCAGATGAATGTTTAGCACACGAAGTTGGGGTTCTACAAACCGATCTAAACGGCGAAACTGCAATGGCAGAATAATCTAAACAAAACCCACCTCTAAACAATGATGGCTACTGAATATATATGAGTTGAGACATCCTAAGGTTAACCCTAGGACGCACACTTCTTGGGCTTAGCCCACGACACAATTACAAGGCCCAAGACCCAAAACAGACTCGGACTAGAAGAGATACATGTCTTGTTTCGACGATTCCGAACAACTCAGGAGGAATTTTGATATGGGACCAAAACCATCTGAAAGTAGACTCCATAAGCTTTTCAAAAAGTACTCATGGGCCCCGAGAGTCCTTCTGAATCAGCGGCTAGCTCCGTTTGAAGTTGATGCTGTCAGAAGGCCTAAATCCGAATCCAAAACGTGCAGAACTTCATCTCTTGCCTTCTATGGACCAAAAGTGATGTGGTGATGTAGGAGTAGACTTGGGTAAGGTCTTGGTTTGGTCCCCAATCAACTTATTTGATCATCCATGCGTTCCTTACGCTGGGTCTCTTTCCCTTCACCTAAGCAAGTATCTCTGCAAACGAGAACACACAAAACTCATGGTGCAGTAACGTCTGTTCAAATATATAACACGTAAATCTTATGTAGAAATCATGCAACTTTGGTTGATGAATACATAAGATAGCTATGGTCATATCCGAGCTAGTGATGTCCTCATCAACAAACCTTTTTTAGCTAGCTACTAGCATTAGGCCATGTTTGAATATGCTTCTGGCTTTTGCTTATTGCCTCGTTTTCTATAAGCACGCTTCCCGAACTGCTTCCCGAACTGCTAAACGGTATGTTTTTTGTAAAAAAA
The DNA here is from genome assembly GCA_003991445.1 of Oryza meyeriana var. granulata. Classification (NCBI taxonomy): domain Eukaryota; kingdom Viridiplantae; phylum Streptophyta; class Magnoliopsida; order Poales; family Poaceae; genus Oryza; species Oryza meyeriana. The sequence continues at coordinate 26,213 of RYFJ01002366.1, forward strand.
ATTCTATATGAAAGTATCTCTAAAAAATCAAATATATCTATTTTCAAGTTTGTAATAGTTAATACTTAATTAATTACGTGCTAATGATGCTTCTCGTTTTACGTACGGCTTATAACCCGGGTGCAGAAGCACATTCAAACGCACCCTTAGTACTCTCGCCATCTAAAAATATAAATTACGTTATTTATAGAGAAATTAAGGTTGAGATAAGAAACAGTTGTAATTGATTGGGATAAAAAAAAGTGAACAAATTAAACAAGAGATTGGTTGATATGAAATTTGTCTTAGTTACATTCTAAGACAGATTTAAATTATATTTTGAGACAGGGAAAGTAGCTTGGAAGCAAACCAATTAGCCCTACCCGCCTGCCTGCCATTGGCTAGCCCAGCCCACTATACATCCTTAGTAGTCTGTTAGTCTCGAAATAAAAAAGAACTAGTGTAGGATATGTTATATTTTGTATTAGTTTTTTTTTTTAATTTTAAGATGAAGAGATATTTTTTTTTATTTTGAGATGGAGGAAGTACCAAACATCGAGAGGCTTTGTATGTAAGCTAGACAGAATGGGCCATCTTGCAGCCCAAGACAAAAATTCTTTCGGCCTCCCGACGCCGAGGCCCAAACCGTGCGTTGGCTTTCTCTCTCTCTCTCTCTCTCTCTCTCTCTCTCTCTCTCTCCCCCCTACCTGCGACCACGAAAGGCCCGAACCCTAGCACCGGCCAGGCGCGAGCGTACGAACACGGAGAAGCAGCGGGAGGAGAACCAAACCTCGCCGCCGGCCGATTCCACCTCCACTCCGCCGGATTCCGATTCCACCCCGCCGGATTCCGCCAACTCCCCCTTTGACATCGCCTCCAGGTACCTCCCGTTTCTCCCCACTTCCTTCTATTTTGTGACGGAAATTAAGATGATCACCTAGACAAGATGTCTGCATCTCTCCAAAACGATGCCCTTTTGGTAAACTAAAAAGTTCATTGCGACAAGGGTAGCATTCATATATCCTTGTTCGAATGCCAGCACACCATTTGTTGGCTAAATGTAGTGGTAGCATCATCGTCGCGTCGGATGGCAAATGGAGAGCGTCCAACGACTAGTGTCATGGAAAATGGCAGTACCGGCCATTAAGTCGGCTGAATATTCGGATACGTTAGACAAATCGTTTTATTATTGTGGTCTTTGTTTTTAAGTCGTTAATAGACTATTTTTCGTTTAATCATTCGTATATTGAGTTTAATGATGATTGAAACTAATAAATATATTCTTAGGATCTTGTTTAGCATCTTTTATGTTTTATTACATATTTTTAATGTTTTATTTATCTATATGATCCAAATTGTCACTATTTGGTATATAACCGTGAATGTCAGAAGCTATATTTTTATATAATATCAAGTTATGATTATTTATTTCAAAAAAATAGTATAAACGTATTCAATTTATATAGTTGTATACATTTAAATCTCCAAAGAAGAGCACAATATTATAAAATAAGTACATTTACTTACGAACGTCAAATTTTCGCCAAATTCCGATTAATCGTCAGTATTCTAATTAATCGTCCATATTCTGATTAATCGTTTTACGGTACCCTCTCCGTCCGACATCCGTATTCCGTCTTCCACAACACTGCCAACACATCCCTTTAGCTGCTGATCGATAAGGGACAAGCAAATCAGCTGTTATCACTGGTAATTTCTTGCGAGAATCCAACCAAATTTGATGCCATACCACATAGCTATGCATGTATCTGACGAAAGGAACTCTCTTTTGTATATCCATTCGTTTTTCCCTTCATGGACACCGTGGTCGGCCACTCAACGGCGGCCCGGCACGGCCCGTCCAGTTTCTACATTTCTCGTAGAGTATAGATAGACCACACTGTCACTGCCTGCCACACGCACACGGTCGACAAGAATGAGTGCATCAGGTCAGGGATTCACCTTAGGATACCTTCACTGTATATATACTTCCACTGACGCATGCATAGAGATCTTCCTGTCTGCTGCCAATGGCAGCATTGTGATTTTTGCTGTTCTCTTCTCCTGAATTTTTCAAGCAGGGCCGTGTCTTCAGGATTTTGGGGCCCCGGAACAAAATTGCTGCTCACTGCTGCTGCGCCTCGGCGCCTCGCAGCCCTCTCTCAGCCTCGACGGATGCATGCCGGCACGCCGCACACGTCACGCGATGCGATTACCGCGCTTTCCTACGCTCCTTCGGCCTGGCTCCTAGCCTCCTGACTCCTTGGTCACATGACCTTGGTCCAGGCATGTGGTCCACTCCGAGGTGGAGCCTCCAAAAAAATAAGGGTCCTGTGCAGACGCCATGCTGGCTCGTGGCTATCGATAGTCCTGATCTCAAGTTTCTAATACTGCGGTTTTGCAAAAAAATTCTATATATGAATTTCTTAAAAATATTATTTTAAATCTATTTTTAACTTTATAATAGCTAATTAGTTCGTTTATACCTTTTAATAATTATGATAATTCATTCATCTATTCTCCTTCCCATTCCATTCAGCATCAAAGAACACTCTCAAAATCTGATATATTTTCCTTGCATTGTCGAGTCACGCACATTCCATTCCATTCAGCACAAAAGAGCACTATCAAAATCTGATATATTTTCCTTGCACTGTCGACCGGACGAGACAGCAAAGTGTAAAGTCGGCGCGAATGGAGGAGATCCTGCATGCTAGTGGTGGAATGGTATGGTATCTGCTACGAGAGCTGCTTTAAACCGGCAGCAAGCACTGATGCATGAGGAGGAGAAAGATCATGGCCATCATCCTGTCCAATGGCGGCCGGGCGGCCGGCAGAACGCTCGAGTTGTCGCCCACAAACTGTCTGTCCGGCACAAAAGATCGATGGATGCTGGGGCAAAATGATGAAACGGGCGTGCTAAGCTGTGAAACATGACCTACTACCATGCATGCAGCTTGGAAATAGGGATATAGCAGGGATGATCCATAAAGACAACCGAACAAATACGGGTATGATGGAGTAGAATAAAAAAATAAAGTACAGTCAATAAATTAATAACAAAAGAACACCGAAGATGGTACCTCTTATTTGAAAATAAACAATAATCTTTGCGCTAAATAATTTATCATACATCAAAGAGATAACAATAAACCTATTAAATTGCAAAAAATAAGTTAACTAATGAGACATAAGTAATAGTTAACTAACCTACTATCTTAACATTTGGTTAATTTATAAGAAGATATAGGGCTAATAACTCTCTAAGCATATCTAAATCCTTAAGGAGGCTTAGACAATTCTATTCTCTGATCATTCGTAACTTTCAACTTGTTTTTAACAGACGTTAAAGAAAGAGATGGACAAGACGACAGGCATAGTCATAAACACGGAAGATAAGATGACAAATCGATAATGCCTATCTTAGAATTCTTGATTGATGTTATAGGCTAATAATACGCTGCCAGAACTAAGAGAGAGTCTTAGAGAGATGAAGCGGCACAGGCTATAGTGGGACCAATTACTCCACCTTATCTAATATATACCTTTCACCCTTATCATCAAGCATATATAGCCAACAAACCATATTTATGTAGCCAAATTCTGACCACAATCAAAAACTTGGTAGTAAAAAAACAAAAATATGTTGGGCCATCGATCTTTCGTGTTTTGTCCAACGATGCATGCAACATGGTACTAATAATAAAGAGGAAAAATGTATAGGTTTTTTCATATGAGAGAAGAAAAGGAAAAATGTACTAGGGTACACGGGAATCATCGAGAACTTGTGTGGGTTGCTTGCTTTCACGGTCACGACTCACAAGCACCAAATGGCGGCCTTGGAGTGAAGTGAACTTGACATATAGCAAAAGGCAAAGCTTGTGTTTCGCAGGTGTAAGCAAATCAGCGACTCGTAATAACTTTTGGCACCGGTAGCCCGTGGGCGAGGCTAGACTGACGGTTGAGAGGCAGCTACCTCTCCTCTCTAACCTCGTCCACTAATTAATTCGTAGAGAACGAAACATTAATCAACACCTAACTAATCCCTTGTTAATTAATTTATACTATCTCGGTTACAAAAGACTTTATTTTTAATCTATCACATACATACCGATACAAAGTTAAAAGACATTCTCTACTTTATCAAACTCTAATATATTTATTCTCCACTTTAATAAATTTTAATACATTTGTTTTTTACTTTAACAAACTTCAATATACTTATCTATCATTTTAGTAAATTCTAATATATTAATTGCTACAAAAATAAGGTCTTTATAATATAAATAAAAAAACAGAGTTATTTTAATACGGATCTGAGACAGTACATACGAATCTCATCTGAATGATTCAACTAAACCGATCTCAATGCGGCAAACTAATTGCAAGCCTGGCACTAATGTGAGCCAAAGGTTGCAACACCAGAGACAGACAATTAATCACTCAAATCTGTGCTTGCAGATAGATGCCTGATCAGGAGCAAAGCATCTCGATCTGCAGCTCGAATTATCATCGGAAACGTACGCTAGCTCTCTGCAAACCACACGTTTCTGATCTTTCTCATGGAACAGAATATCGCAGGTCACGATCCCATCGGACCGACGTACAGCGCCGGTGCCACGTCGCCGGCCGTCGCGTACGACGCCATCTCCGGCCACACGTCGCCTGGTCCAGGGCCGACGACGACGACGACGACGTGGTCGACTTCGCCACGGTGTCCTCGTGCTCCCAGCTGGCTGATGGAATGTATCCAGGTATTCAGGTGTACATCCAAATCTATAAGAAGTACTGCGTAGATTCTACATTTGTACTCGTGCACAAATGGAGTAAAACTCTTCTTTTACTACAGTATCACACAACCATAAGAATGCCAGACCTCTGTGTACAGGAGCAGAGCAAGAAAAATAGTGCTACCCTTAAGGCTAGCACTGCCTAAAAACTTTTGTTATGATATTTGATTATTTGTCTTATTTAATAAATTAATTTAAATATATAATAATATAAGTCATATTTAAAGTTACTTTAATGATAAATTAAATATTTTAAATAAAACAAGTAGTCAAATGCTACCTTAAAAGTCATCTATTAAAAACGGAGGGCTACATCTAGAACTGAGCTAATAGAGTCTTAATAATTTTCAGAAATTATATGATGCTTTAAAGAATTTACATGAGGATTAAGGAGCTATGCTCAAGTCTAACTACCCTTAGGGCTAGCTCTGCCCCTGTTTGTGTATATATAGGTTTGCATGGAGTGAATGAACTATAGTTAGAGGTGAAAATGGTCATAGAAATTTACAACCTTTGGACACTTATTTTCGATGTTCTACCAATCCAAGAGTATAGAAATGTTAACCAATATAAACGAGAATATAAATGGTAGAAAATATTGAAATGGAAAGGGAAAATGATTTTGCTGTTCTACCAATCTTTTTCTTATTTTACAGTGATTTCACAAAATTCATGAAAATCAATACATAAATACTTATATTATAATATAAAATTTAAATCCTAGGAATACTTATAGTTTAGAATGGATAAGTACACATTACGGATCTATTTGAATTGGCCTATTGTGTTGGCTTATAAATCACATGTAAAACAAGAAACATCATTAGCACGTGATTAATTAAGTATTAACTATTTAAAACTTAAAAAATGAATCTATTTAATTTTTTAAGATACTTTCATATAGAAAATTTTTACAAAAAACACACCGTTTAACAGTTCAGGAAGCGTGCTCACGGAAAACGGGAGTATAAGTAAAAGTAAGAAGGAGAAGCGAACGGGCCCTTAGTAATTCCTCCGTCCCAAAATAATTTTATCTTTTACCTATTCTATTTATCCTACAAACACTTCATTTTTATATTCAAGTTTGTGAACATGGAGGATAGGTGCATTGGAATTTATTAGAGTGGAAGACAAATATATTAGAGTTTGTTAAAATAAGAACAAATATATTTGAGTTTGCTAAAGCAAAAGTTATTTTAGTCTTTTAGCTTTGTATTGGTATGAGTGAGATTGTCTGAAAATGAAGTCCTTTTTGGATGAAGGAAGTACCTAATGAGATTTATCTAGCATCTAGGGATCGATCCGGCATAAAAGTACTTTCTACGAATAGATAATTTAGCTAGGCGAAATTAAAATGGTAGTAAATAATATTGTTTATAATGAGAATGAAACTATCAACCATTTATTCTTTAAATATCATTATACTAAATGTGTTTTAAGATGTGTATGTATGTTTTTTAATTCCACCAAACCATGATCGTCATATGTTCGGGAATTGAGTGGGAATAAAGTTAAAATTATAATTGTTAGTCAGGACATCTGTATTACGGTGAGTCATATAGTTAAGTCGAAATGAAGTGGTTTTTTTTATGACTCCCCTATTAAATCATATATACATACACTCTTTAGGGAAACATATAGGCTTTGGTTTTAGGTTCAATTGCAAAATTGTGAATAAGACAAACATATGATGTAGTAGGAGACGATGGTCATGCAAGTTTTCTCAACTATGGATGTTGATTTAGTAATAGGATTTGTTTTTAATGAAATCTGCTCATCTGAACTATGTTGGGATTCTTTTTTATTTGGTGATGCAGACATAACTGCATCTTCTATCATGTGCATCATCGTTTCAGGTTCCTTTAATTTGCGTCTATCATATCATGGGACGACTGCACGAATTAAAACCAATGTAGCATGCAGCAGCAACAAAAGATCGACATCTGAGCAGAACCGTGTGTCATCTCGTCTCGTCTGGTCGTGACCTAATGCAATGCAGGCGATCGAAGCGACCCCTCTCCGATTCCCCTTGTCTGCTCGACCATCATGCTCATGCATGCATCATCTCTCGGGCTCTCACCCTGTCCCTGATGGATTTCAGAGAGAAATTAAAGCAAAATTCAGTTAGCCACCGTGCAAAGCCAGCCTTGCCCCTGATGGATTTCAGAGAGAAATTAAAGCAAAATTCAACTAGCCACCGTGCAAAGCCGCGGCAATGGACGGTGGCTGCACACATAGAATGCCTCCCAAAGCCAATAGTGCATGCAGCACAGCGCATTCAGCATTCAGCTGCATGCAAAAGATGATGCCTTTGCATCGCATGAATGCATATGCATGCATGGCGGCATCATTATTTCAGGTAATCCATCAGCTTGTTAATTTGGAGATCGATCCATCCAACAGTAGCTTAATTAATCAACTAGTTTTGTGATGCAAAGCCGAAAAACATGTACAACTACTCAGTCTCATTTAAATACTCCACACACTGCTACTGCCTAGTGCATGCTTTCGACAGATAAAGAAGTTGCACACCACTGTACGTACCCCTCAAAATTATGAATAACTTTACGGTATTTTTTATTATTAGTATTTTACTATTAATATTTTATTGATAGAAGTGATTTTAACGATTGATATACGATTTTATTATCAATAAAAAATTATTTTATCACCAGTAGTTAATAGAAATAGATCTGATCTATTAGATTAGAGAGTATAAATGATCTACTGTCAGTATATAGCATCGTAAAACACCTCGAAAACTATATAAACATATCATTTAAGTTTTTTTTCTTGTGAAACTAATAAAAAGTTGGGTAAAGCTGACCTTTTCTACAACTCACGTAGGTAGGAGCAAATGATGCCGTCATGTGAAACCGATCGAGAGGCGGCGGAGATCAACGGGGTATGGAAAGAGAAATTGTGCATCTATTTTCTGATGGCGATATGTTCTGCAGCTAGGAGGACTCGTGCGTAACATGGCAACAAGCTGGACATAAACATTCCGAATAGCTACCAAGCAAGATGGTGTATGTGTTCAAATTAGCTAGCTTAATCTCTGTTATGATTTCTGCATGCTTAATTTGCAGCCACGCACTGTCACACACTGATCACTGAAAACGATCTCTTCAGATAAGACGAGACAAGAAGGCTTATCAACAGAGAATAATCCCATCAAGTAATTTAATCCAGCAAGTATAATTCAATCTCGGTAACATGCTGGCTACTGTATTACTAGCTAGCTCGACAAGTTCAATTCTTAAATTTGAGGCGGTGCATATGCAGATATGCTGCAATGGACCACCGGTTTTCTGCTTCCTGGTGCTACTCGATGATCAATCCAGCATCCAGCTGCTGCCAGTGGCTGCATCTGCATCTGCATGAATGCATGTGGGCTCTGCACATTGCATGTTGCCCAACTAACCGACCAGCCAGCCGCCCTGCGGCCAAGATCGATTAATCGTACGTATTCAGCTGGCAGCTGGGTGCTGTCCGTTGCCATGCAGCCGATCTGCATTGTTTGGTTTCGAGCAGGGATCTTACCTACAGCTACTGGCCATATTAGGCCAGGTAATCTTGAAGGCTACTAATTAATCCAGGTCATTCTAGAACCATCCATCTATGCAGCACTGTGTCTCTTCTGCCATGTTACCTGCTACTGTCACACACAAGACAGAGCTACTGCTAAGCTAACGATCAGCATAAGGAGCTTGGCAAAAACAGGACTCTTAATTTGATTCCAAGCCACATGTATGCCTAAGCTACCGATCAGCCGCAAGTTCTAGAGATTATCCGCTCATGTATGCCTCTCTTAGGTTTGTAAGAGTAAGGCACGTTCTTTTCGGCTACCGGCTACTAGATTTTTTATAAGTATGTTTTCCGAACTATTAAACAGTGTGTTTTTTAAAAAGTTTTATATAATTTTTTTTTAAAAATCAAATAAATATATTTTTCAAGTATATAATAGTAAATACTTAATTAATCATACGCTAATAACCTGTCTCGTTTCGTATGCCGACGATAAGTTTTTACTGGAAGTCCCGCTCTAACGCCGCATGAATGGTACTACTACAGTAGTAATAGTTGTCATTTTTGGAATTTAATGAGAGCTATGGGCCATTATGGTTCTCTACCCTACCAATTTTTAGTACCAAAATATAGATAAACTTTGGCATATCAATTTGTTAGTAGGGTAATTTACATTTTTCATGTTGGTTTGTTACCTATGTGTTACCAAATTATTGGTAAGGAATTAATTATTCGGTAGGATAGAGTTGTATTACATATGTTTGGATCGCTACCAATATGAAGCTAAATAGCCATTACCAAATGATTTGGCTTTAATCCAAACACATACTATTACTATTTAAAGTACTAATGAATTGGTAGAACATATTTTGGCATCAATCCAAAACAGCCTTAAACCAAAACATCACACTTACTACAACCCACGTTCTCAAATAGATGTCGTCTTAGATTGCGCACAGTCAAATCTCAAAACTTTAAATGATTAATTAATGCAAAAATATTAGGATTTAATATGAGAAAATGTTATTGGTAGATTTGTCATGAAAATCATTTTCATATAGTTATATTTTTAATAGCTTTTAGAAATATATAGTTAAAAAAACAGTGATGAAACATATACATTGAAGATTGTGTCTATGTCCAAAATGACAAGTAAAAAAGAACGGATATTATTTAAGCTATCAAAAATTAGTACTCTCTCCGTTTCAAAATATAAGGATTTATAGGATTCAAATCTTATTCCATAATATAAGAATTTCTAAGATTCAAATCCTGTTCTACGATATAAGAATTTCTAGCACTATTTACAGTACTATTTATCCCATCAATTACTTTCCATTCAAATTTTTTCTAATCTTACCTCCACCTACCCTTCCACCTCTATTCAGTGGCGAATCCAAGATAAAAATGGAGGATGGGCTTGAAGTCTACGTTTAAGTCTAAGCTAAAATCAATACCATCAAATCATTAAGTCAATCATCTGATATCTTATTGCGCAAATCTGTCTTGATAATATTCATTGCTGAAAATATACGCTCAACAGATGATGTTGCAACAGGCAGAATCAATGCCAACTCAATGAGATGATACACTAATGGGAAGGTTCTATGTTTTCTGGTTTCAACCATCAGCTGAGCAAGACTTGAATTGCTAATATAGTAATTAAGCAATGCTGTTTTCTTCTCAATTGTAATTTACAGATCTACCAATAAATTTTATTAATTATAAATCCCCTCAATAGACATATATATTAGAGAGTAGAGACTAGAAGTCTAGAATTAGAAAGATCAAAAGAATGTCATTGACTCACTGTTGGAACTTGGAACAAAGAAGTCAAGAAGACGAGCACCCGAGCTGCAGCCTGCAGGGAGAAGTGCCGACGTCCCCCAGCAGCAGCCTGCACTGCAGCCCTGCTCGGCTGCTCCTTGCCTTGCGGCTTGCTGCCTAGTGCCTGCTGACGCTAGCCGCTGCGCTGCTTGCCGCCATCGCCCAAGGGACAAGCAACTAGCGGATGCGGCGAGGCTGGCGACGAGTCTGCTCGGCGGGAGGCGGAGGGAGGGGGAGATCGACGGCGGCGGGGAGCTAGGCCTCGGGCCCCTTGGCGTGGCCCAGAGTGAGTTAGCTCACGCGGACGGAGGAGAGGAGGTCGCCGCGCTGCTTGCTGCCGCCATCGCTGCGCTGCTTGTCGCCGCCGCCCGCTGCGCTGCTTGCCACCCGCCGCTCCTGGTCCACAAGTCTCTAACCATAAATAAATCAACATGTAAATGGGCTTGAGTGACAAGTTTTCCAAATAGGCCTTAATCACTTAATCCCTCAATGGCCCAATCACAGATCGCTGCAGCCCCTGTTCTTTTTCTTCCTGGAGCTCGAGCTCTCGACGGTTCCTGCTATGCCTGTTCTTCCTCCTCCATCCATCTACAACTTAAATATCATATATACTTGAAAATTTTTTACAAAAATCGGAGGGTAGGCTAGAGCCTGATAAAGCCTACCCCTTGGATTCACCCCTGCCTCCATTTATTCCGTATTTATTGAGGGGTATGAAAGTTATTTCTGCTTAACCTTAATCCCTACTAAACAACATAAAAATACTTATATTTTAGAATAGAGGGATTAGAACATTTTTTGGCACCAATCCAAAACTGCTCTATATACACCCACACATCGTGGAAGAAATGAAGCTTCATCATTACAGAACGATATATAATAATCAAATAATGCAAGGTGCGATAAAAACATATGATTGGATGGATGAAAATTAATCTTAGGCGATTATGGCGACAATTAAGCGGTCAATTGCGTGTCACCAAAAATGCATGTCGGCCTCTACCCCTCTAATGTTCAGAACAGAATGATTAAAATCGTAAACTATGGGTAGGTATTCGTTTGTTCTATCTGAAGATCAGTTTCAGCTAGCTCTGAAAGAAAAAGGGAAAATAAAATGAAGTTCTTGCTTGAAACGTAATCAAGGAACTTTCTCGTGAGTTTTGGATGGATGGCTCTTTTAAAACACTATCACCATTCACTGAGTCATCCATAAATCACGAGCGGTTGCAGCACGAAAAGATCGATCGTCAGCCAAAATTGAAAACGCCAGAACTGAAAGGACGATCAATAATGGAAGCATGCATAATGCATTTCTCCTGAATTTAATATGACTCCTGCAGCGTTCAAGGGCCAAATTAAGGATCTACGAACAAAATGATTGATATCAAAATCTAACTTAAATCATGTGCTACTGCCTACTGGTGTAAATACAGCATGCTGTCTCTTTCTGTTTTTGAAACACATGGAGCTGTCTGATCTTTCTGTAAATATACATAAGCAAGAACCTTAAAAAACTTACAAGAGAAAAACAAAAAAAAGTCTATCATAAGAAAGATAACTGTATAATGATTTTTACAGTTGTATTTCAAATATAGCTTGCATTGTTAAATTAGGAAAAAAAAAGAGAAACTAGCTAATGAACCCTAGCACATACCTGATTTTTACATACCAAAACATAAAAATGGCCCCATTTCACATGTGCAAAATAAGAAGAAAACAAAAAGAAAAGCATGACACAGTCCTGCATAAAATAATTTTTTCCAAAAAAAATTTAAGCAGGAATAGGCGGCAAAACGCACCCCATTCCCAGCTACAAATACGGGTGGATGCAGCGGATCCACCTGGACAATCCAAATTGGCACCGGGTTGTCGGATCACACACTGGCTGGCCCCACCCGCTTTGGCCCCCCCCCCCCCCCCCAAAACACCACGCACCAATACGAGCCAGTAGGATCCCGCCACGTTTCACCCCAACCCCGCGACCCCCCCTCCGCTTTATATACGGGCTCGCGAGCGCATCCAAATTTACGAAAAGTTTGTAGCGCTCGCGCGAAACCAACCGAGACGTCCCGAGGAGAAACCAAATTCCGATTCCCCAACCCGCAATTCCCCGTTCCTCACCTGAATTTGCGTTTTGCGCGGGCGATTTCAACTGTTCGTCTTTGAATCTTTGTTTTTTATCCTGATTTTACTGGAGTTTTCTCGGCCTGGAAAGGTGGGGGAGCACGCGAGAGAGGTGGGAAGGGATAAAAAGTTTGGATTTTGTTCATATCGAATTCTAGGTTTCCAATCCATTCCCCACTTTCTCGAGCAAGAGCAATCCCGAGTTCTTTTCTTGAATTTTTTCCCCTTCTCGAATTGGCCATCCCGAACTCGGGGTGGATTGATTGGTTAAAGCTCGCATCTCGCGGCGGAAATCTTCTCTTCTCTGCGGTGGTCGGAGCAGTCGCCGGCGGGGAGGAGGAGGAGGAGGAGGAGGAGGGCGGCATGGGGCTCGACGTGGCGGCGCACCTGGTGCGGCTCGGGGTGCTGAACACGACCTCGGACTACGCGTCGGTGGTGTCCATCAACCTGTTCGTGGCACTGCTCTGCGCCTGCATCGTCCTCGGCCACCTCCTCGAGGAGAATCGCTGGGTGAACGAGTCCATCACCGCGCTCATCATCGTAAGCACAGACCGAGATGCTCGCCATTGTTGGGTTTCCATGGATGGATTGGATGCTGGCACTCACGGCCGCCATTGCTAACGCCCGCTTGCTGCTTGATGATTTGCTTGCTTGGCCAGGGGCTCTGCACCGGCGTGGTGATCTTGCTGACGACCAATGGGAAGAGCTCGCACATCTTCGTGTTCAGCGAGGACCTCTTCTTCATTTACCTCCTTCCTCCGATCATCTTCAACGCAGGGTAAGTAAGCTTGGTGTTCTTGTGGTTAAATTTTGCTTCAGTTCTTGACGGCACATGGCGTCCAAGGTTTTCTGGGGAATCTGTTTGCTGGTACACTGTACGCATGGCTGGTTTCGGTCGATTTTGTTTCTTCTGGGCCTAGCTGTCCATCGAGTTAGAAATGGCTAACTCATACTGTGCTGCATGGCGTGTGATTTTTATTTTTATTTCTTCAAGGCAAAGATGGAATTTTCTCTAGTCTCACTGGCATACCTTGCCTTGCTGTAATCTTGACCATTGCATGGAGCATTAAGAAATATGTTTTGTGTGGGGTTGGGGGGGGGTGAATCCTTTATTTTTTTTAATTCGGGGAAATTCTTTAATTTTTAATTGTAGTATATTGACTGAGTGTACAAGAGCTTCTGTCTAAATTTACACTGGTCCGTACTGGTCATCCAACGCCATGAAGGCATGAAAGGATGGTCCTGACAGGAGTGATTGTGTGATCAATTTCTGAAAGCACCCTGGCCATGCTAGTCTGAATTTGGTTGAGCATTTAATCCTCTTTTGAAAGGTTTTGGGCCATCCAATATAAATTTGATGGTTATACTGAAGGTGTAGACTGTAGGAGTAAAGTTGAATATTGTGGGCCCCTGTTTGATCTCATATTTTGGAACTGTATAATCTCCTCTCTGAAAAAGGGCATAATTCCTTTTGAGTTCAGAGTTACATTTTTGTTGACTCGGCTATTTTTTTCTTTTCTGCTTTACCTGAACTTTTTTTTAATTTATACAATAACACAAGTTGCTGAATAATTCTATAGGCAGAAACATCGTCCTTGTCCTCACAAATATTTCCATCAGTTTTCAGGTAAAGAAAAAGCAGTTCTTCCGGAATTTCATGACAATCACATTATTTGGAGCTGTTGGGACGATGATATCATTTTTCACAATAGCTATTGGTACGTTCTTTCTGAATATGATTCATTATTCTACTGTGAGTTCGTAGCGCATAGAGGCTTTTATGCTCTGTTGTGCCGTACAACCTTTTGAACTTCTCTGAGACTCTGACGCTGATCAATATCGTAATTTCAGCTGCCATTGCAATATTCAGCAGAATGAACATTGGAACGCTGGATGTAGGAGATTTTCTTGGTAAGCCATGGCTACCTTTATCCACATGGTCCTCATGCTGGCACTAATGTTGACACCATGTGAGCGTCATTTCCTCCAGTTGACTGTTATGTTCAATGTGCAGCAATTGGAGCCATCTTTTCTGCAACAGATTCTGTCTGCACATTGCAGGTTAGTTGAACAAATTTTGTCATGATCCTCAGTTTGCACCTCGAGAGAAACCTGGACTAAACGTTGCTAATGTAATGATCTTAATCCAAAAACAGGTCCTCAATCAGGATGAGACGCCTTTTTTGTACAGTCTGGTATTTGGTGAAGGTGTTGTGAACGATGCCACATCAATTGTGCTTTTCAACGCACTACAGAACTTTGATCTTGTCCACATAGATGTGGCTGTCGTTCTGAAATTCTTGGGCAACTTCTTTTATTTATTTTTGTCAAGCACCTTCCTTGGAGTATTTGTAAGTTGATTCTTAAGTTTCACTTTGTACAGCTTACTGTCTTGACTCTTGACTGCCTGGTTGAGACATGTAAACTTAATATACTTTTTCCACCTGCAGGCTGGATTGCTCAGTGCATACATAATCAAGAAGTTATACATTGGAAGGTTAGTTCAACCCAAACAAACCCTCATTAATAAATGATTTTATGCTCAATGTTAACTTTGATGTTGGTTACTGATTCCAGGCATTCTACTGACCGTGAGGTTGCACTTATGATGCTCATGGCTTACCTCTCGTATATGCTGGCTGAGGTGTGCCTCTTCTTTGATGCAGTATGGAAATTTGTATACAGTTTCAGTTTATAGTTTGATTCTCATCAACTTTGTTTATTTGACATTTGCAGTTGCTAGATTTGAGTGGCATTCTCACCGTGTTCTTCTGTGGTATTGTGATGTCACATTACACTTGGCATAATGTCACAGAGAGTTCAAGAGTTACAACCAAGTAATTATAATTCTCTTTCAATATTCTTTCCATAAACACTCTACTGTTTAATGATTAGCTTCAGTTCATAAAAAAACAAAACTGACCGGTTTGTTTTGTCCTTTTACTCTCTCAGGCACGCATTTGCAACTTTGTCCTTCATTGCTGAGACTTTTCTCTTCCTGTATGTTGGGATGGATGCATTGGATATTGAAAAATGGGAGTTTGCCAGTGACAGGTCAGATACATGTACTTTTCGCCTCTAAACGTCACCTAATTTCCATTTATACATATGGAGACTCAGTTTTACTACTCTTTCCCATTTGCAGCCCTGGCAAATCCATTGGTATAAGCTCAATTTTGCTAGGATTGGTTCTGGTTGGAAGAGCTGCTTTTGTTTTCCCGCTGTCATTCTTGTCGAACTTAACAAAGAAGGCACCATATGAAAAAATAACCTGGAGACAGCAAGTGAGTATTGGTGTATGATCAGACATTTTTATTGTGAATTGACTTGTCATCTGCTAACTGAATTTCTCACATTAGATTGTAATATGGTGGGCTGGGCTGATGAGAGGAGCTGTGTCAATTGCGCTTGCGTACAATAAGGTTAGTGCAAGACTATTCCTTTTTTCATCTTGCCCATTGATTAGTCCCAGGAGACCACCATGCATTTGAGCTTATGGAATATCTAAAACAAATAAGATGAACCTACTAGAAATGAGAATGCTCTTATTACGCCCTGATATAAAACATTTACTAGTAGAGGATGACAGACTGAAACTATGACAGCATGTTATGTAAGCAACTTTTGTACGGAAGGAATACAATTTACTAGTCCTTTGATGACACCTTTTCAATGGAACTATTTGGGGAATCTTTACATTCTTAGCTTTATCCAAGCTCAGTTCCCTCTTGTGTTCATGAAAGAAAAATAAAACTTGAGTTCCTTTTCGAAGTATCTCATAGTTTCTTCTCCTTAAGCTTATCTATTGTCTTGTTGCAATTGCAGTTTACAAGGTCTGGCCACACTCAGCTGCACGGCAATGCAATAATGATCACCAGCACCATCACTGTCGTTCTGTTTAGCACTATGGTGAGTCATCTTGCTCTATGTGTCCTGTCATCTGCGTTGTGTGCCACATGTCTGAATTCTCACCCTAAATGGACTCTCGACATTAAGCTAACCTAATAAGTTCTTCCAAGTCAATCGTCAAAATCGAAATTGTCAGCTGGGACAAAAGTAAATCTGAAAGTATCTAGTGCTGAAAATGCTTTAATCCCTCTAAAACAGACTACTTACAAGGAGACGAAATTAATTCTTTGGTCCCCACCATCTCGTCCTGTTCTTATCCCTTCTGAAGAGATTGCTGTACCGTCCAGTCATCGTCTATATTCTCACATAATGTTGTCTGCTACTAGCTTTTTGTTTTCATATTTTGGATGTTCCCTTAGGAATACATACATGCCATCATGTCGAATTGCGCATACAATTGCTTGAACATATGCACTGATTTTTATGAGCTAGATCCTTGTTCAGAATCCCCACACATTCAAATGTAAAATATCTAGTCTGAAACATGCTGACATTTTCCATGTTCATTAGGTGTTTGGGATAATGACAAAGCCTTTGATACGGCTGCTGCTACCGGCCTCAAGCCATGCCGTCACCTCTGAGCCCTCGTCGCCAAAGTCCTTGAATTCTCCTCTCCTGACAAGCATGCAAGGTTCTGACCTCGAGAGTTCAACTCACATTGTGAGGCCTTCCAGCCTCCGGATGCTCCTCAGCAAGCCGACCCACACTGTCCACTACTACTGGCGCAAGTTCGATGACGCGCTGATGCGACCGATGTTCGGTGGCCGCGGGTTCGTGCCCTTCTCCCCTGGATCACCAACTGAACAGAGCGTCCATGGAGGAAGATGAACAATGCAAAGAAATGAGATGGTTGATGAAGAGAATACATGTAAAATGTGACAGCAAAAGAGAAAACAAGTTTTGGGTTTGTAGAGTCTGGCTGCTGCTAATGAGTTTGTTGATAGTGCTTATATTCTTCAGAACTTCAGATGGTGTCTCACCAAGGCCTAAGAGGACCTTCTGATAATGGTTCAGATGAAGTGATGGACGATTGGTTTCGTCTGTCATGAAGAACCCTAGTGAGTGGCACAGGGTGATGTGCTCCAACAACCTGTAAATTTTGTAGATTATCAGCCATTTGTGTCTATCTACCATCTTTAGCTAGCAGGTCTTTCCTAGTTGCCACCCGGCCTGCATGTAAACTGAAGTTCTCCTAAATAGATTTGTGCGTAAAATGATTTTGCTTGGTTGATATAATGGTATGGCAGAACTTCCCATGTAAGTTCAATTTAGCGTGGTATTCGTTTGTGGTTAAAAAAATGCTAGTTGTTTTACTCTGAAGCTGTTACTGTAGAAATCAGGTCTGTTCTTCTGAAGCTGTAGTGGTTGTCTGAAGAATGTTCTGGTTACTTATGTCTCACTGTTCTAGCACTCTCAGGGACAAAGCCAAGCATTATTCTAAGCAGAGTTTGCCTACCCATGCATCAGCCCTACCTACCACTGACAGACTCTTGCTGAGGACTGAAGTGGAAGAGAACCTAACATCAGAGAGTAAATTGCTGTTTAATATTATCCCTTTTGAGCAATTGTTTGATACTATTATTCTTTCTTACAGCTAAGCCAAAACTTCTTTTAAATAATGTATTAGATGGTGTATAGTACTAGGCTGGCAGTCGCCAGTGTTTCTTCTTTGGTTTCGACAGCCTACTGTCATTGAATTTGTAACTTGTTAACTCTTCTAATCTTAATGAAATTGGACGGCTTAATCCTTCGGCCGTCCCGCAAAAAAAAATGTATTAGATGGAGAACTATAGGTATTCCCTCTATGTTAGGCATAGTATTAGATCAGTCAGGTAATAAATTAGAACATTGATTGTTAAGCTAAAGAAGGCTTAAGGATGTGATTTTGCACTTAATGTTCAGAGAAAGGAAGGTTGTTAGTGTGGCTGCTAGATGTGCAATTGCATCTGAGTGGCTTGCATTTCCCAGAGTTGCATGTTTCTTGAGGTACCAAAATCTGAACTCTAAGGTCCCCATGAAGCCAATGTTTGGTTAGGTAATGAGAAAAGTCAGAACAAGCAGCATTTATCCAGGGAGAGAATCAAGTTGCATCTTGGCAACTAATCTGACCATCTTTGCATCACAGACAAAAGTCAGAATCCAGAACATGCAAATGTGCTAGTGCTACTCCCTCCTTTTCAGACTGTTGACATTTTGCTTCTCCCAGTCCCAGGTAGGCTTATCACTCTGCATCAGGATGGATAGCTGGACATCGCAAGTGCAATATCTCAATTGTCAAACAAATGTCTACTGCAGTAGGAGCAGGAGCAATTTTCTTCGTCTACCCCCTCCGTCCCAAAAAAAAAAAATCAATTTCTAGCTAAGGAGAGAGTAGCTAATAGGGTAAGTCTGCTTTTTGTCATTGAGCTTTGCTCAAAGTCTATTTCTCAGTATGAACTACAAAACCGGTTATTTTTCATCCTCAACTTTCAAATTAAGACATATAACACCCTAAATCATACTAATGGTGGTTTTGATTAATATGATAGCGGTTTTTCGTTAGCATGTGCTACAATTAGGTAAGGTTTACTATTCTGGACTTAATTAAGTGATATCCGCATCAATAAAATATGCATAATAAGGGTATGAACTAAAAAAACACCTCCATTTTAAACAAAATCACTAAAAACAACCGATTTGTAGTTCAGGGTGAAAGATGGACTTCAAGCAAAGTTTAATGGGAACGCCTATGATCAAATGTTTGAAAAAAATAAATTCATCAATCGATTGCAGTTACACATATTTATAACTGAGTTGTATAAATTTATAACTAAAGTTACATGTAATCGATAAGTTAGATGCAGTTATACATATTTATGACTAAATTACATAAATTTATAACTAAAGTTACACGTGATCGATAATAACAACTACAACAAGTTAAAAGTATAACTACAACAAATTGAAAGCGTAACTTGGAACTTATTTTTCATGTCCTAAATCTCAAAGTCTAATAGCCAGCGTTGTTATTTAATAGAATAAAAAAATCAAACATTTGATCAATAGCAAACCTGAAGTTTAATAGCTAAAAATGGACTTTACCCTACTAACTACTGCTTCAAAATGGCCAGGCCAAGATGGTTTACTTGAAATTCTTTACCTTAAAAATCTGAAGGAAAAAGACGGCCACATAGGAATAGTCTGTTTCTGAAGCTTTCTTTTGACCAATCCCAATCTGTGTCAGACCATTGCCCCTGTACTTAAATCTCTACCTTCTGACAGAATCAGGTGACAGCATAAACAACTTTTCTGCCAACTACGTGCAGATTACTGCAAGATGGAAGAAACAGTCATCAGCGGTAGAATTTTGTTTTCCATGCAGTGTCAGATTGCTTGCCTGGTGGGCAGGGGTGCATCCACATCCTTTGTCTCTGTCCAACCACAAGACAAGGTCGCAGTTTCCAGCCTCGCATATAAACAAACATCAACGAATCTATAGCCGGTAGCCCCATCCATCCATTCTGCAGCCTGCCTCACAAAGATTCCATTTTCTCATCCATCAATCTTACAAAAATTCGGTGTAATTCCTGCCCAAGATGGCGCAATTCACGAGAGGAGCAGCCATAAGACCATGGTTTCTTGGGTGAATTCGAGGAATAATCTTGCCCCAGTTGGTTCTTTGTGAGGTTAATCGGCCGATTGATAAGAGTCTGTGTTTGGGTGTTGGATGCGCAACTTGTGTTGATATTGCCCGAGTTTAGTGCTGGTTTGTTAGTTTGGTGGATTCGAATTGGATCGTAGGAGAATTTCCTTGACCGATTTGGTTAGGCGGAGAAGAAGAAAGGCGATGTCTTTCAGGAGCGTGATCCAGGAGGTGAAGGGCGAGATCGGCGCCATCTCGCGGCGGAGCTTCCGGTCGCGGCCGCACCGGCCGGGGCGCGTCCGGCGAGTCGCGGCGGCGGTGGAGCCGGACGAGGCGCTGCTGCGGCAGAGCTGCTGCTGGACGCAGCTGCCGCCCGAGCTCCTGCGGGAGGTGTTGGCGAGGGTCGAGGAGTCGGAGGGGCGGTGGCCGCGCCGCCGCGACGTGGTGGCGTGCGCCGGCGTCTGCCGGAGCTGGAGAGGCATCGTCAGGGAGATCGTGCGCGCACCGGAGGCGTCAGGGAAGCTCACCTTCCCCATCTCTCTCAAGCAGGTTTACAATTTTTTGACCATTCTGAATTGAGAGAATTGCTGATGCTGTTGATTCTGCTACAACTCCATGACAACATACTACTATTGTTTCATACCAGAGTTCTTGAGTTGTCACCAAATCTTTCCCTCGTAGAAGTAATTTTGCTATCAATCTATGGTTTCATGAATTAGTTGGATGGGAATGGATAGCGATTTGATGGCGATTGCATTCATTATTTTCTGAAATAATGTGAGTTTTATATTAAGTGTTAGGAAGACATCAAAGGAAGTAAGGGATATTGCTGGGTAACCACTTGAAAAGTTATTTTGGAGTAGTATAAAGCATAAACCAGAGGAAAAGTGAGGATCCAGATTAGTAAATAATCCTCGATGACTCTTTTTTTTTTGGGTCAACGTGGGATTTATGTAGTAGGAAATTCCAATGTCAAATGCAATTATATTCGATAGGTCAATGCTGTAAGGTGTTTAGCGTGGAAGCTACGATTCATGAATAAGGACATTTGATTATTTTTTAGGAACTGTAAAACTTTTTTGGTATATTCCTTTTCACTCTGACAACATTTTGTCTCTCTAATATGCAGCCTGGCCCAAGGGATGCTCCTCTGAAATGTTTCATTGTAAGGAACCGGACTACTCAGACATATTACCTGTACATTGGACTGACTGATGGTATGATTTTTTTTTACCTTTTTATATTGACTGTAAATATGTAATCTGGAATTCTGGATGTGCTAGTTGTTGATGGAAGCATGCTCCTTATTTTGCAGCATTATCTGATGATGGGAAGTTCCTACTTGCTGCACACAAATATCGTAGAGCCACATGCACCGAATACCTAATTTCGCTTGATATGAATGATATATCAAAGGGAAGTGATACCTATATTGGCAAACTAAGGTGAGCATTTGAGGTTGATGTCTGAAAGATACCTCAGTACTGTGCATGATATCAAAATGGACAGGCCAATCTCTAACATTTTTTTCTATTAAACAGATCTAACTTCTTGGGAACGAAATTTACTGTCTATGATGCCCATCCACCTTGTGCTGGAGATGTGGTTTCAAAGAGTCAGTCTGCACGTGTGATTGGTTCAAACCAAGTTTCCCCCAGGGTACCTGCTGGGAATTATCCAGTCTCACATATTTCATATGAATTGAACGTTTTGGGTTCCAGGTATGCTACTCACTTCTATTCTGCTAACTTGTGTTAGTGTGTCTCTTTTGTTTTTATAAGCACCTACTGTTTGAAATGCTAGTAACAACCTTATTGTAAAGTTACTAGCTTGCACTGATTTTACTGAAAAAGCAAATGGATAAGTAGTAATACACGATCTTATAAATTTAGGTATACACTTTGAGGCCATATCGTCATAGTTGGTAAGCAAAGCTATGATTTTATAGGTAATGCATCAGTAAACAGATTTAGTTGCTGAGGTTCTGCCATTTTATTTAAGGAGTGCCACTGATCATCTTTTTCGTTATAGGGGCCCGAGAAGGATGCACTGTGTTATGGATTCTATCCCTGTATCAGCAATTGAACAAGGAGGAACAGCTCCAACACAGACCGAATTTCCTTTGAGTAACCATGCATCTTTCACATCAATCCCGTTTTTCAGATCAAAATCATTTCGAGTGAATAGTTCAACTGCTCCATTACTCACTCAAAATGGAAGTAAACTGGTTCTGAAGAACAAGTCCCCGAGGTGGCACGAACATCTGCAGTGCTGGTGCCTCAACTTCCATGGACGGGTAACGGTTGCATCAGTAAAGAACTTTCAGCTGGTGGCTTCAGATGAGAGTGGTTCAACCAACCAGGAACACGAAGATGTGATCCTCCAGTTTGGTAAAGTTGGGAAGGACATGTTCACCATGGACTACCGTTATCCTATCTCGGCATTTCAGGCGTTTGCGATAAGCCTGAGCAGCTTCGACACCAAAATAGCGTGCGAATGAGCGAAGGTGTGATTCTTTCTTCCGTCATTCCATGTATCTCTTTGTTGGTTTGGCAAATGAGCCGTTTCCTAATGACCCACATTGCAAGTTGGTCATGCACTCTGTTTAGTTGCTTCCACCTTTTGGAACAATGCAGAATAGAGACATAAATAAAAGTTATCTTAAATCTAACATTATAGTTGGATAGGGATATGTAACCTCCAATTTAGTTTTCTTGCAATATGTTGCATCGTCAACCAGACGCATACATATGTTCAACATGCACAATTTGAGTCGCTTCTTTGTCCCATTGGAAATTCATAGATGTATCTGTTTGCATAGATGTACTTGTGTTACATTCTTCTATTACTGGAATGAGGCAGAGCTATTGTTTCAAGCATCAATGAAATGCACAGAGGCCGTTTTTCACATCTGAACAATGGCCTGGTTCATTGTTTGTGAAAAAGAACAAATCTGTTATCATGTGATTCTTATATATTGTTACTCTCTCATTGAGGTTTTAGTTAAAACGATAGATTTCGATGTACATGTTCTGTTTTGAGTGGATTGTCAACTGTTATGATCAGGGATTTGTATCAGAACATGGGTACACTTCAGTGAACTGTAAATCTACTGTTTGATTCAAAAGAAAAAAAATACTGTAAATTCACTGACGGCAACTACACATTATCACCTGTTCCCCAGAATATCATTGCCAAGTAGAGAGATTCAGGATCACTATTGAAATAACAGCTGACGGCATTGTACATTGCATGCAATGCCAATTGTATATGGTTTCCTATCAGAACAGAGCTACACTTCAGTGAGCTGTAAATCCACTGACGGTAACTACAAACTTATCTCAGTTGGATGCCAACAAATTTACATCTCCCTCACTGTCGAGACGATTTATACAATCTACATAGACAGCACCATTATTACATAACATTCATGTACACTTCAACTCTGATCCACTAATAGTTGGATCACCTCATCTCAACTCTGATCCACTAATAATTGGATCATCTCATCTGAAAACTAATACTTAATGAAATCGATGATATTACATCAGCACATATGCACATCAGACAGACAAGGGGCAGAATATGAGGGTTCAGAGTACTTCAGACATAGCCTTGTTTGGAGAGCTTCTAGCAGCTTCAGACAGTCTAGATTTTTACTCAGATTAATTTATAGTTATAGAATCTAGAAAACGAATTAGAATAGAAGCCAGAAGCTGGAAAATATGGCTTTGTACTCTGGATCTCGTAATCTCAAGCTCCTCCAAACAGGCCTTATACTGATTGCGCCTCCCTGGCGCTGGCATTGCCAGACGTGGCGGCCACGTCGCGCTCCTCGTCGCCCTGCTCGTCCTCGTCCCACTCGCCGCACACGACGCTGCGCACGAACTCGACGAACGCCGGCCAGTGCTCCGGCGAGAAGAAGTCGACGCCCATCCGCTGGTAGGTGAAGTGCCCCGGCCGCATCCGCTCCGCCGTCAGGACGTTGCTCCGGATGCGGGAGAAGCTGCTGGTGTGCGTCACGACGAGCGACGCGTTCTCGCCGGCGATCCGCGCGCCGTGGCGGCGGCACGCGTTCTTGATCTGCACCAGCAGCTGGTCGGGGCTGGAGCCGGTGATCCGGTGCTGCTTGTTCATGCACACGTCCATCCCCGGCACGATCACCGTGCACCCGTGCCGCGCGAACATCTTCGCCACCGGGCTGTACCCGTTCTTCTGGCTGCTCTTGTAGAACCCGGCCACCGCCTCCGCCGGCCGCGACCGCGCGCCGTGCCACCAGTGCATGAACGGCACCTTCGCCGACAGCTCCACCGGCCTGTCGCCGAGCACGCCGTTCGCCACGGCGAGCACGCGGTCGCCGTGCCCGACCAGCTGCCCGGCGTACCACGACAGGAAGAAGTCGCCGTAGGGGCCCTGCCACGACCCGCCGTGGTCCTTGAAGAAGCCGCACGAGTCCGGCGAGTCGTGGTACGCCGGCGCGTCGTGCGGCCCCGACAGCCCCCACAGCGGGTGGCCGGACTCCTCCCCGTGCAGCCTCAGCTGCGCCAGCATGTACTTGTCGTAGCACTGGAACTCGCCGACGCCGGTGAACCCCCTCCCGTCGCTCCCCGGCGGGTACGACGGGTACCGGAGCTCGCCGTTGGGCCCCAGCCCCACCGTCACATCCTGCAAGAAGAAGAACGCCACGTGTCACTCAAGCACGAGCTCATCCATGGCGTGAACGTGAAGCTAGCCGTCTTGTTTACGACGTACAGTGATGGTGGAGTCGAAGAGGTCCTGGAAGACGTCGGCGAAGCTGCGGAAGAAGGCGTCGTAGCACTCGAGCGGCGACTTGCCGTGGAGGACGGGGAGCTCGTCGACGGCGAAGGAGAGGCAGTCGTCGTGGCGGCCGCCGGAGTGGTCGGTGAAGAGGATGTCGGGGTCGTCGGCCGCGGCGGTGGTGACCCAGACAGGGAGCAAGGGGACGTTGCCGCCGGGGGATCCGTGGAAGTGGAGCGTGACACGGAGGCTGAGCCCCTCGGCGCGGGCCATGTCGGCGACGGCCCTGTAGCCCGCCCAGCTGAACCGGTCCGGCGACTCCGGCTGCGCCACCGACCAGAACACCGGCAGCTCGACGCCGTCGGCGCCCAGGAGCTTCACGGCACGCATCCCGGCCGCCACGCCCTTGGCGCTGTTCACCGATGAGCCGTCCGTCACCGTGTCGATCGGCAGCCCCACGAACAGCCTCACCGGCGCGACGTCATCCACCTGACACCACAGTTCGATTTCGATCAAGAACACTCGATCACCACTGTTTCAAAGAAAATCTGGATTGTTTGTAATTACCTCGTGGGTCTTGTTCTTGTGATCGCCGGTGGCATAGCCGAGGAACCGGCCGAGCCCGGCGGCGCTGAGGTCCCTCCTGCCGCCGCCGCGCCGCGCCCGTGCAAACCCAACCCTCGCCGGCGCACTCCCGGCATTCTCCCGGAGTCCACGCGGACCGCACCTCGCCGCGTGCTGCGCCTGCGTAATAAGCACCGACTCCATGGCGCCTCTCAGATAGCTCGCTGGATTACTCATCGGCGACCCGATTTGAAGCGAGAGGAAAGGGAAGGCGACGTGCCGCGCTAGCTATAGCTGGCATGCGTGCCTCGTCGGCTGGGCTATCGCGGGAAGGTAGCAAACGGGGAGAAGAAATGGCGCGCGCCGCGCGCGTTTCGAGCCGCAGAGCACGGAGCGCGCGTGAGGTGAGGACAAGCTAGCGTTTGAAGGGAGCTTGCGCCAATTTTGGGTAGGTGGCGACGCAAATGCAAATGCTGCCATGATTCCTGCAGAAAGGAAGCTATAACCTGAATACCTGATGCATATTCAGCTTGATTTACTTGTCCAAGAATTACCTGATTAATTCTTCTCGAGCTAATCCTTGGTAAAGTTGCGGTGGTAGTAACGGTAGAAATTAACTTGTGGCAGTAATTCCTAGCGCAAAGCTGATGTATGCCTCTGCAAAAATAAACCGAACAAAAAGAATAGATTTGCTCACATCGAATATTAGCCGTTGATTAATTTCAGAATGGATGCATGCTAAGTAGACCCATTAATTACAAATAACTTTTATATTTGATAAGAAGCAAAAAATCCACTTGGTGAAAGAAACAGAATATGAACATGAAAAAAAAACAAAATATATTTATTTGAAGAACGTCGTATTTTCGTAATGAACAGAATATGAATTAGAATAAGAACAAAAAATCAATACGAAATTTAGCAGAACGTCAACTAAGAAAGGAAAGGAGCAACAAAAGGAAAGGAGCAGCAAATCGAACAAAAGGCTGTGTGGTAGGAAGTAGCTACACCATTTAGTAGCTTATATATACGGATGCTCCATCTTGTGTTAAACGCTTGGTTTTACAATTCGTAATCTTTTTAAAAGATGGTGTAATGGAGCAAAGCACAAGATTTTCAAAGTTGTATAGTCAGTGAACATATTTTTCGTCACCTAGTAAGGTAGCCTTTTATGCTTTCAGAATTCAGACAGTAAATACTTTGCTGGGCTGGACTGCTGTCGCTGTGACACTGATGTTCTGATAGACCACAGTAGCCAAGAAACTTCTGAAAATTACTGACTTTTCAAGCTTGTCTGAACTGAGATTTCTTCTCCAGAGATTCTGCAAGTACACATAACATCAAGATGCTTTCAAGTATCTTTTGGAATCTACTGAAAGAGATCCTGTCGTACAATGGAGTACCATTTTCATCGGCCATGTGCTTAGTTTTGGTCGTCCTCGTGTTGGTTTTATAGGCTCTAGGACTCTAGGTAAGTAGCCCTATGGAATCAAGTACTTGTTAGAAAATCGGCACCAAAAGCGATATTAGAAATCAAACCGAAAGAAACGTCATAAGAGATTCAAAACCGATGATGACACCGAAACACGATCTTTATTAACGAGGTTTAGCCGTAGCCTAATCCCCGAGGCACTGATTACAAACGCTCCTTCCTGATCTAGTATAATTACAACGTATTAGAGTTACAATAACCCTTGACCGGTACGCCGCCGGCCAGCCGCTCCCCCTTGTTGCTTTCTGCTAAGTCGTTATGCGGTTATAACAGGTCTGCCTCTTTATTTAAGAGGAAACCTAGGATAGAGTTCGACTCTAACTTCACCCTAATACTTACTATAACTCCAAGTCCTAAACTGTAACCAACTATGTACACATATTCGACACAAACTTTAATAAACTCCACATTGGCGAATATGCCACGTCAACATGAATTTGCTCCATGTGCAAACCTTCGTGCACCGGATTTGAGTTGTTTTCTTCTTTACCGCTCACACCGAGCCACCTGGCAAGCCTACACCAGGCTCGCTGCCACTAAGAGACTTCGCTATTCTCCTGTAACTTTTTCTTCTGGACTCTACTTGCAATAGTGCTTCACCTTCTCTTTTATCATCATAGTCGTCTTGCCAAGCGAAATTGGATTCCTCCCTAGCTGGCACATACCCGACACCTCAAAGAATATATTCACCTTAATCCTCCGTCTTGAACTTGATTTTATCTACTCCATGGCCAAATAACGTAGGTCATCACCAAAAAGACAAATTCAAACTCACCAGACTGCATGCGGAGAACCATTTCTTCCTTGATGTTTTATGAACCGAGCTAACAAATCCAACATCCACACTTGCACATCCTTGGACTGAGCCCACGATACTTTGAGAGGTTCACCGTCGCCCCAAGTTTCTCGAAGAAATCACCACGATAGCCCTTGCTCTTCCACCTCTTCAGTGACGCAGATTTTCATATATCCCATCATGCTGACCCGCAGATTATGGATATATCCTATACTACCAAACAATCGCATTGACGCCATCAACGAAACTAATCCGCTGTTGGCCGAGTTCGCTGCCGCCTCCTCTCGCCGAAGACGGCCTGTCGAGTTCCACCGTCTGCACCACCGCCTACTGCACCAAAGGTCTGTGCCCTACAGCTCGCTCGACAACCACAAACCGCTCTAACTTTCGATTGACCGACTGTCAATCTAATCGAGAGCCGAAGCCGACAAATCGCCATGCCGTCTTCCCAACCGCCAAACGACCCGAGCGCCATGTCTAGCCATCTCTCTGTCGAATGCAGCTCACCGAAAGGCCTAGGCCACCTATGTAACACCCTGAAATCACTTAATTAAATTAATTATGTGTAAAAAGGAATTTTAGAAATTAATTTCAAAGCCTCAAGGAGTGAAAATACTAAAATCAGATAAAATTCCCAACTAAAGTTGGCCAGGAGATAATTTTAGGAAATACTTTACTTAATCCTTTACCTCCTGAAATTTTCTGGGATTTAATTGAGCAAGGAAAGTATTTTTAATGGATAAAACAAGCTTTACAACATTTAAACAAAACAAAAATGAATTAAAACCCCCATCCCTGTACCTGGGCTGAATCAGGCCGGTTACTGTGCACTTATCTCTCCCAGTGTGCACGCCACGGCCCACGGCCCGTGTTCGCCGCACCCCTCCGCTCCTCGCTGACCGGTGGACCACCGGTCAGGTCCGTCTCCGACCTCGGGTCGGAGCGCTCCTGTGCATCCCGCGCCCCCGCCACTGCACCAAAATCCACCCCGATTCGGCCTCCGCGTGCGCTCGAACTCCAAATTGGTTCAGGGGTTCTTCTCCCCTTATCTCTCTCTATCTTTTCCTCTAAGATCCGAGCCCAACTCAAGGCAAATCACGCTCGGGCTCGAGTCCGATCGGGAGAAATCCCTAGCCCTATCTTTCCGCCGTCGTGGAGTTTGTTCCTGAGCCGGATTCCTCTCTTTCTCCCTTTATATAGCACCGCCCGAGACCTTGGGAGCTTTTCCGAGCTTCATCTCGAGCCGTAGCCAACCCTAGCTTTCTCTCCGCGCACGGGATCCCATTGCCGCCGCCGCTGAGCCTTCAGTTGCATCTAGTCGCCGTCTCCGCTGTCCTTAGTGCTCGCTGCCACCTCGGTTAGCTTCGCCGGTGCGCAAGGAAGCGAGGCCATCATCCCCCAGCCGTCGGAGACTGCCAGAGCATCGTCACCGCTTAGGACCCCAGAAGCGCCACCGCCAAATCCTCGCCGCCGGTCAACCTCGTCGCCGTTCGTCGCTGTACTACCCTCGGTAAGGTTCGCCATGCTCCCCTCTATCTATTTCTGCCCTCACCGTGCTCCGCTGTGCCGCCGATCGCCGACAACCATTGGTACCCGAGCCACCGCCGTCGCTGTGGCCGACGTGTTCGCCGACATGGCTGCTGCGTAGGACGCCAGTTCAGCACCGCTAGCCGATCCGATTGGGAGTGATCTCAGCCGTTGGATCGTTAGATTTGATCTGAGCCGTCCGATCTGTGTTCGATTAGATCTCAGCCCTTCAATCTAACTTAATATCTTGATCAATCTAAGCCGTCCGATCTAATCCCTTTTAATGGAAGCCATTGAATCCCTATGCACCTCTACCGTAGACCTGGGCCTCTCTCTCTCTGACCGGTGGGCCCTAGGTGTCAGCCGCCTCCCTCCTCAGTGCTGAAGCCATAAATCTTATTCCCAAATTAAAATAAATCCTAAATGACGTCATAAATCGGCTTAATTCTTTTTAATAGGCTTTAAATGGACTAAAACTTCTAAAATTCATAACTAATTCATCCGAACTCTGTTTGGGGTGATTCAACTTGTAAAATTCATTAAAAATCAAGATTCATCCATTAAAAATATAATATTGTACTGTTAATGTAACATACCAAAATTTTGAATTTTGAAATTTTAACCACAATAAGCTAATAAAAAGCCCTCGAAAGTAAAATCTTATACTTTCTATACAAATGAGTAAAATGAGAGGTAGATTTACTAAAGTAAATCTTAAAAGAGGGAAACGCTAAAACTTTTATAGTTAAAATTTCTAATTTATTTAAAGACACACTAGGTCACAATATACAATAATAAAAGAATATAAAGCACAGCTCTGGAATCCATAAATCAAATTTCTAAAACCTTTGTAGGTCAAATGGGAATGGAAGTAATTCATCCAAATGGGTATAAGAGGTTTTGACCAAATTAAAATACCTTAGGGTTGGTGCATAAAGATTTTAGGAGTTAATCTACAAGAAACAAAAAATGTAATATGACTAAATATGTATAGATAAAAGTTTGACATAAAAATATGGAGATAAATAAATTAATTACCATTTCTTGTGCAGGCTTTCTTTTGAATTGTTTTTGGATCTTAAAGTGAACTTTCATAATAGGGTGCATAAGCATTTGCATAGCCTAAATAATTTCTAAAAATGATTGGTCAAACATAAAATAATGGAAAAATTCCTGTAAACACTATCCAACATAATTAATCCACTTTAAATTTTACATGATTTTATCGCTTCAATAAATACTTCAATAAAATCCCTCAAATCAGCAAAACTAGGAAGCTAGCTAAAATAAATTGGTTTACTTCTAAAATTCACCAAATAAAAATGAAGATTAATTAGGCAGTGTAATTATACCAACAGGTATGTCAACAAGAACCCTACCATCAGTAATTTTTGCTAAATTTAATTCCCAAATAAATCACATAAAATAATAAGAGCAAAGCCCTAGGGACATAAATTACACTGCAGAAAAACTGGATCATTATGCCTACTTTGCAATTTCACCAAAGACAAGCCAGACCACTTCTAACCACGAAATTTGGTCAGCAGATTAAACACATCTTTTTCTACCTCCAATAATTTTCCCATAATTTATGCTCCTCATTAACCTAGTAAAACAGTAATACAAAGACTACATGTTGGATAGCTCACAAGACTTAGTCTCTAGAGAATTCTCCTCTCTTTTGTCACTTCCATGTGGGACCCACAAGGCCACGGCCCACTTGTAAACCTCAGCACTGCTTGGGACAGAGTGCTTCACCCAAAATCCTAACCATCCTCCTTACTTTCACCTAGAACATCACTACAAGGGCCCACTAGTCATGGACTAAGCCAAGCTTATATTATGTGACACAATATTTCTTGCATATGGGACCCACCAAGGTGACTGTAGGAGTGAGCACACCTCAGCTTGCATGACAAACGTGTCATTCTCTCCCTCTTCTTCCCCTCTCAGTATACAAAGCAGCCTAGACAAACCCCACTCTAGGAGACCTCGGCCATTTTGTCCCAAACTTCACCAGCAGTACCTCTCTCCCTTCCTCTCCACGTTCCCACCGAGAAAACCAAGAAAATCTCCAAGGATCACCGGTGGCAAGCTCATCTTCCCTACTGCCGATAGTGTTCGACCGAGCTCGAGCTAACTCCGGTGAGCTCCACCCTCTCTTGTCCGTAGGAACATGATTAGCATCTCCCAATCATTCCATTTTTGTACATCTTGCCCTAGGACTCGCCGGCTGGAGTTGCCACCGTGCACTGCCTCTGTCCTGCAGAGCGCCGCCGTGACGTCGTCGCCGTTCCGGCCTATCCACGACGCCACAAGCCGAGCCAGTGTGCCAAAGTAGTCGCCTCGCCTCTAGGAGCTAGATGACCGAAGGAATCGAGACGTGGTGCCGTGAGACTCGAGATCGAGATCGTCTTCCCCGTCGCCGGTCACTTGCCGCCATACTCGATTCTGAGCCATCCAGTGAGCCCCAGCCAAATTCCTCTTTCAAGAATCGTCCTTAGGGAGTTCTCAACCTCGTGTGCCCCTCCTCTTTACAGATCAGGCACCGGATCAAGCCTCCGTCGACGTCGCGCTACTTTCTGCCGTCACCGACCCAATCCATGCACTGCCACCGCCGACCAGACCTCGCCCGGCTCGTCAAACCCCACGGTGAGAACCCAGACACCTAGTAGATGCACATATATGCATTAGTATGGCCAGCTTGAGCCCGTAGAACGATTCACCCCGTTGACCCGAAAAGAGCCGCCGTTGGAGCTCGCCGCCGGCGAGATTCCGGTCACCCAAGGTGTCAAGAAGGCCACCCACAGCTTCGCCGTAAACTCCTCCATCTTTTCTCTGTTGGACGCGACGCCAGCCGCGCCGCCGTTCGCTGCCGGCGCCGGTGAACAGCACCGCCGCCCAGCCGCCCACCTCTCCTCTCTGTTTTATCTCACTGGCACGCGAGACCCACTTGCTAGAAGGGATTAGCGGGAGAGGACCCAATCGCAAAGAAATTAAAACTTGTAGGGTTGCTTAGTGAAATAAACACTCTATGACATGTGGACCCAAGGGTCTAAACGTAAATACTTAAAACATCTCAGACTCTTAAACAAAACCGGATCTCACACGTGGAGGAGGAGTGCGGGTTGATTCCAAGGACTTCCAGGGGCCTTTTTGAAAAATGCCACTCACTGACCAGTGGACCCATGTATTTAAAATCTGGAAAAATAAAGGAAAATGTTAAATTGCATTATTTACTCAACTGAAAATTGTGCAAACTTCAAAAATTCATAACTAATTCATTTTAACTCCAAATTGGATGAATCAAAATTTTTTGAAATCACAAAATTATGAAATTTATCCCTGTAGAATAAAATCTGGGGAAATCAGTACCTAAAATTTCTTAAAAATAATAAAAATCATAAAACACATAAACCTTATATATAAATTTAACTATTTATCATTACTATAAATTAAGGTTAGGTAAATTCATGAAATATTGATCTTTACTGCAGTAAACTAAAACCAAATTTCATTTATATGAAAGACACTTATATAAAACTTGTAATAGGTAAATACATAAATTAGAATACATAATATGTATTGATTTCCAAAATTCATAGGAAATTCATATTAGTTCCAAATAATATGAAACCAAATTTGTTAGCTTCAAAACATTTTGCTTTCAATTATGGAAAAAAATAATTAACAAAAATTGGTACATAATACACCTTTAGGGTTTCTAAAATAGGTAAATATTTTATATAGGATATAAAGGGAGAATAATTTCTAAAAATCATATAAACTTTATTTTAACTCTAAATGAGTTACACCCAAATGGAAATAAGTTCACAGCACATCCTTCTCTAAATATATAAAGTTATATCTCATAAAGACTTAGTCCTAAAACACATATATATCAAATTATATGTATAAATACCGTATAGAAGCTTAAAACTTATAAAATTAATATCACCAAATTAGAAGTTGATAAAATAGACACTTCTTCACCAAAACTCATCAAGGACCAGTACCAAACCACTGCATAGGTTCCACACATTTTAAAGTAATTTGTACATTTAATATTATTTTGTAACTAGACGTATTTGTGTATAAGTCTTCTAAAATTTGTATCTCCGAAATGCAAAATAATAAAATAGAACTTCCTTCACTAAAAATCATACAAAGTAAGTACCAAACCACTGTGTAAATTTCACACATATTAAAATAACTTCAAATTTTACCTTATATCGTATTCGGACGTATTTCCATATAGAATTTGTAAAATTCATAACTCCCAAACCGTAAATGATAAAATAGAAATTCCTTCACCTAAATTCACTTTAGATCAGTAGCAACTTAAGATATAAATCTCATGCATGTTAGAGTATTTTGGAATTTTCGCATTATTTGCTATTTATACGATCGTACGATAATTTTCTTTTAGAGAACGAATTCAAAGTCGGTGAAGGAGTGAATTAAAGGTTGCTCTAGGTACTCAAGAGTAAGGCAAGTATTCTCCCCTCCTCCTTGAACAAATTGAATCCTATATTTTGGGGAATGAAATGTATTGTTTGTAAAATTGCATGCGTAGTTGTGAATAATGGTATTTTAATTGTGGTAAATGGTAGTTATAACCTATTAGTTGCATGATCCACCTTAAAACATTGTACTCCTTATTGTTTGTAACCTTAGGCTTTGTTAGAGTACTTGATTTGTACTCATAGGGGTCTATGTTAAGTTAATACACTTGCTTATGCTTAGTCATGCTTAATAACATGCTAAATATTACAGTGATCATTATATACCTTTGAAAATGGGAATTTTATAACTTCTGGACAGAGGTGAAGCCTCTGGTTATTTGTAAACTAAAATGATGAAAAACCTAATTTTAGACCTGGGCGGCAAGTGGTGTGCATATGGAGTAGTTGCACACCGATAGGGGGAGTGTTCGCTTGAGTCGATTAAGGACTGAACTCAGTATCATATTCTCATGTTAAACAGTACAACCACATGTCCTAGTATGGGATAGCCATAGTGGATTAAGTTACTTAATGTTTAGCCTTGCATTTTGGTAGGCTGAGTAGTATGGGCAGTGCCTACAAATGTACCGTAGGGCTGTTCAGAGGAGCTACCTATATCCCTAACGGAATAGGCGTCTAAACGTGTCCAATACAACGTTGTGTGCCTCGTGGGGAGCCAGGTAGGCTGCCGCCACGGCACTGGGTTAAGGCATGGGCCCGCCACCCACGGCATCGGGATAGCGCCCCGATGTGGAGTAACACACCTCGTGCTGGTGCAAGGCTAAATGTTAGGTAATGTAAAAGCTGTGTTATGACCTTTAGACCGCATTCAATGTGCAGAGTGTGGTGGTACCGACGGGTACCGGACAAACTAGAGCGATCATATCATGTGGGTAAAGTTGTACAAACTCTGTAGAGTCAAAACTAATCGGTTAGCCGTGCTCACAGTCATGAGCGGCATGGTTGTGTCCATTGAGTATAGATTTATGCTTTTAAATGTGCTTATGAAAATAGGATGAGAATTGGTGATTTATGAGAATTATTATGCGTATTACAATGCTTATGATGGCTTGTTGCCGTGGAGGGCAGCAAGTAGGAAAATTATTATGTTGATCACTTCCCTACTTGTTATACATGTTTCTAATGTTTTATTAAATACCGTTGCAAATAATTATGAACTAAAATTAGTTTTATGCAAAACTGAACCCACAAATAGCTATCTCCTTGATTTTAGAGCTCGCATGTAGCGATATAAGATTGTCCTTGCTAGTACATTATTTCGGTAATGTACTGACTCTTGCTTGTATGGTTATTAATCTTTGCTGTAGGTTGAGTGCTACGGGAATTCGTTACTTATTCAGGATTGATTCTTTAAGGGGTCTACCCTTAGTCGGATTGCCTGTGGTATGGGTAGACAAGCTTCCGCTGAATCATATTATTCGGTCATTTGACCTATGTAACTGAAAGTGCATCTATCCCCTAAGTGGGTTTTGGTGGATTAATGACAAAGAGGTTAAGGGACTAATGAGTTTATCAAGATTTGTGCAGAGAATTAGTCCCAGGTTGCTTAGTGTGGTGCATGGAGACCCCCCACAAAGACATGATGCAAAACGGCGAAGCGACTCGGAGTTTATTTTAAATTCATTTGAATTTTCTTTGGAGTCGTAGGAAAACCGTTCTATCAAGAGGGGTTGCAAGCAGTGTTCCAAGACCACTCAAGTGCTTAAGTTCCAAATAGCTGAGAGTTCATCACTTTGGCACAACACATACACTTGGGTGGGCTATTTTCAGTGTTAGGGTCGGAGGTTTCGACCTACAGGGCCGGAAGCTCCGACCAGGCCCTTCGGCCACACACTAAGTGTTGGCCGGAGGTTCCGATCCACCGGGTCGGAACCTCCGGGCCAAAATCTGTGAGTAACGGCTATGTGACGTAAGCCATGTCCTATAAAACCCAAACTTGGATTCTAGCCGTTGCTGATGCATTCCACTTCGTTCCAACTGTTCCCTAGCCTCTCCTAAGGTGCTTTGAGCTCTCCCAACTAATCCTAGTGCATTCTTTGTGATTCTTGTGAGGATTTAGTGGAAAATTGGGTGAACTTTGTTGAGAGAAGGCTAGGAGAATCTTGTGCACTTGTGGAGGTCGCGGATTGGCTGCTTGGGGCTTATTTCTCTTGGAGGGAAACCTCCTAGACGGTTAGGCGTCTCCCGCGAGCTTCCTCTTGTTGTGGATTGTCCCGGAAAAGTTTGTGAAGGTTAATCTCGCCTCTGCAAGGAAAAGAGGTAAATTCTAGTGGAAACCAAGTTTGATCTTTGTGGTCACTTGGTGAGGAAAGAGGTCAATTGAGACCCAGCTCTTTGGAGCTCCTCAACGGAGACGTAGGATCTTTGTGATCCGAACTTCGGGAAAAATCTTTGTGTCTCTGTTGTCTTTTCTCGTTATTGCCTCATTTTGTATATTAACTTGCTAGCATTTATCTCTTACTCCATTACTTGCACTTTACTTGATCTCTGTCAAATTTATCCTTTATAGAAGTATATTGGTAGAGCCTGAACTCCAGGGTCGGAACTTCCGGCGTTCTAGGACGGAACCTCCGACCAGCCCTCTTAGCCAGCCCGAGAGAGCCGGTCGGAACCTCCTACCATTTTGGTCGGAGGTTCCTACCAGTATTTTACCGCTGCTTTTGGAGAATTTTTCAGGAACGCCTATTCACCCCCCCTCTAGGCGACATTAACGGGCTTTCAGTAACTCTGATGTAGTAAATTTAGTTTACTTACTTATACAACCATTTATTGGATACCATTGCTAGAGATAAAAGTGTGGACTACCAATTATCCTGGGGCTAGTCTGCATGAGTATAGGCTTAGAACAGTTGAGATACATGGAGAGTAGTTCAACCGTAGACCATGTCCTCAGAGATATGTATCGTGTTTGGTCGCCACCTTCGTGTGGTTTGACGGGTATATCTCGCCGTGCGGACTGGTGTAACTATTCTTCCAAATATCTCTCGTGTTCTTAGTCTGGCGTTTCAGTTGTTTTGCATTATAATTGGTGGTTTGTCTGAAGGCTGCGATGAGGTTGGATGGTTACAGTTTTATTTGGTTTTCTCTTGAGATCCCATCCAACTAGATATTTCGCGTTGTTGTACCAATTACCTCTTATAGTGCAGAAAACCGGGGTGCCCACAGTTGATGTGTGCTTATGTACTTTTTTTTCTCATTTTTGCTTATTGTCTTTAGCCACCGACGTTCTGGAAGAGTCGGGATTTCTCTAGGAGAGTTCAGAAGCCCTTGCAGAGCAGCAAGGCAAGTCACACAGATTCCTCAACACCTTTGAGCATATTGTGCCTATGTTTTAAGCTATGTTTTCCTTCAACTATACATTTACCTTTATAATGTCATCTGTCGGTGGATGAAACCTCGACGGCGGGAAGTCGGGAGATCCCCCTTTTGAGATTCGGCCAGGGGAGTAGTTCTCAGGTGACTAAGGCGTCCGGTGGAAGGATGGATGGAATCAGCGATACCCGGGAGCGAAGGGCCCGAGCTGAGAGATGAAGGGTTCGGACCGTCCGATTTGGGACTGGACCGTCCGACTCCCGGGGGCCCGAGCTGGAGACAGAGAGGTCCGGACTGTCCGCTTCGGGTCCGGACCGTCCGAACCGTGATAACCGCGCGGGAGAGAGATCGATCGTCCGGAAGGCGGAGAACTATGGCGCACAGAGGAGACGGGAGGCGTTTAGACAGGTTCGGGCCGCTCGGAAGCGTAATACCCTACTCCTGTGTGTATGCTATGTGGAGGTGAATATGGTTTTGAGTGTTACAGGACGTTCCCGACGAGCTTAGGAGCTCGGAGCTGGGGAAGAAAAACAGTGGCGACAGTGTGCGATAGAAGGCGGGTCCTAGCCAGAGAGCGGTTGCTAATGCTGAAGCTTGCCCCCCTTCCTCTCGTCGGCTCGGATCCTCCTTTATAGAGCAAGGGAGTCCACAGTGCCAGCACACCGAGAGAGAGAGTTTCTGGTGAGTTCTCCGGTCCTCCCCTCCGCCTGCGACGCCCGCGCCGGAGTTGGAGGGACGTCCAGTCGCTCACGTCCGCCTGCAATGCCTGCGCCGGAGTTGGTGGAGCGTCTAGTCGCTCACGTCCGCCTGCGCCGGAGTTGGTACTGCTCGTCCGGTCACGCTTGGTCAGCACATCGCCGTGAGCGGATGGAGCATGGAGATGGGACGGCACCTGCCTCCGCTGCTGGGGCGTGGACGTCCGGAGCCTTCTTAGTCAAAAGCGCTCTGCCTGTACAGCGAAAGGAGCCTCCACAGTCAAAAAGGTTCTGACTGCGCAGGGTGCGGGCCCACGGGTGGTTGGAGAGCTAGCCCGAGCGTGTCGGGGACCTTCGTGTGGGCCCCGGGGGTGAAGCCGATGAAGTCGACGATGAGCCCGGGGCCGATGGCGATGACGCCCCGGGGACGAGCCCGGGGCCGATGGAGAGATGGCCCCCGGGGAACTGACGTGGCCGATGACCCACGCGTCCCCAGGGCATGTGGGACCCCTTGTCCCATTTCGCCGACATCATCGGATGAGAGAAACTTTATCCTTTGATTATGACCTTATTGATTTGATTACTTGTCATTGCACCCATGGAAATAATGTGACTAGCTAGTTTTAATTATTGGTTAGCTAGAATAATTCTAGGATCCTGCTTAGCCATGCCTAGAAACTATAGTATAACTTATGGGTTATCATTTGAACCTTGATTACATTATTAAGCTCACATGAAATGATGATTCAGTTCACGACTGTGGTCGTGTGAGGATAATTTAATGATCCACTAAAATTTGACTAAATGGTGGGTTATAAGCACCGGGGTTGTGAATGTTGCTAGTGATGCTCATGATATTTAAGGACCGGTTCACGGACTACTTGTTGCGAAGCAATACCTGTGCTAACCACAAGTCAGAATGGGTAATGGCGGGAACTAAAGTGTGGTCCATTCAATCGGAGGCCCCAGGGCGTGTTGTGGCTGTGTCAATAAGACCACCATGGTTGTGTTAATAAGTCCATATTTTGGGCGTTGGATCGTCTCCCTGTCTAGAAACCTGATCAACCCTACCGGAAACTGGTGGTCCAGCGGGTGGCTCTTGTTATGCGGGTTACATGGAGGATCATGTCACAACTCCTTTCCGAGGTACTATGGTGGTATTGAGGCGCACGGTGACGTGTTGTGGAGTTGTGTCTTGTGGGTAAATTGGTACACCTCTGACCAGAGTAAAACTATTCGAACAACTGTGCCCGCGGTTAATGGGCGGGCCTAGCAATGTTTTCTATGATTAGTCTCATACTAACTTAATGAAATAATGGATGATGGAATATTGTTAGCTCCAGGCTAGAGTGGTTGGGCCTATATCACTTCGAAGAGCAGTATAGTGTTGGTTAATATTGATTAATGTTTATTGTTTTATTACTCCCTTAAATGTTTTATTAAATTTTATTTATGCAACTTGAGCCATATTATGCCATCCTTTGGAAATCTGTGCACTTGCATATTTGTTGTATGCCTTATGGAGTATTTCATGTACTCATTTTACAATCAATAATCATCATCAGAGGAGTACTACAGCGAGAAAGACTTCTTAGAGGACTGAGTGGGAGCCTGGTCAAGTGTGTATGGAGTGGGAGTCATCACATCGTCCGTAGTGTCAGTCCGCTGCTTAGATTTTTATTATTTTGAGAGGTGTCATTCGCCTCTGTAATAAATACATTCGTCATGTAAGACAATTACTTTGTTATCAACTTTGTCATTCGTGTGCCTCGGCTGATTCCTGGATGAGAAATTTACACACAATAAAGCACTGGAATTTTGGATGAAAATTCCGGGTGTGACAACCCGCCCGAAGTGTTCGACTCCACCGATCGAGCCGTCGATCGCCTACAACTTCAATCAACCCTAAGCGTCACATCTGACCATCTCCCCGTTGAAAGTAGCTCATTGAAAAGTTTGGGCCACCCGCCCGATGTGTCCGACACCATCGATTAGATCGCCAATCGCTTCAGCCGCCATCAACCCGAGCACCACGTCTGGTTGCCTCCTTGTCGATTGCAGCTCATCAAACGGTTCAGGCCGCCGCCCGAAGTGTTCGAATCCACCGATCAAATTCCGTTGATCGCTACCGTGCTCCACCTTGCGTCAATGTCCCTCCCTGGACACCTCCATCGTGCCTCTATCCATGGATTTCCCGCAGGCTTTGATATCACTCGTCAGAAAACCAGCACCAAAATCGATATCGGAAACCTAACGCGGAAGAAACGCCATAAGAGATCCAAAACTGATGACAGCATTGAGACACGATGTTTGTTAACGAGGTTTAGCCATAGCCTAATCCCTGAGGCATTGATTACGGACGCTCCTCCTCGATCCAGCATAATTACAGCGTATCAGAGTTACAACAACCCTCGACCGGTACGCCGCTGACCAGCCGCTCCCCCTCGTTGCCTTCTGCTAAGTCATCATGCGGTTACAACAGGTCTGCCTCTCTATTTAAGAGATAATCTAGGATAGAGTTCGACTTTAACTCCACCCTAATATCTACTATAACTCCAAGTCCTAAACTGTAACCGACTACGTACACATATTCAACAGAAACTCTAACAGTACTCACATTAACCTCCAGTCTTGTGTAATCCCTAAATTGATTCTCCTTTACTCATCTTTTTTAAATTTGGGTTCAGGACCACATGCATGAGAGTGATCTTCTGAAATAAAATGTTGCCAACTTCTCAAATATTGGGCCACAGTCTATTGGTTGGAAACCATGTAAATCCAGCGATCTTTGTCAACACAAACATCTAACACTGCACCTTTTCTACAACCAAACAGAAGGGTTGGATTTGGATCAAATCTCCTCAACGTAATGTAGTTATTACTATTTCACAATGTTACCACACAAAGCTGGGAAAAAACTCAAGGAGAGCATATGTTGCCGACACATCAACCAATACAACATACATATGGAACATATGGAGGAATTGTACTATTGTAGCACGGTCCCTCGTGCCCATGCTAGAAGCTTATAAGCCGACCAAGAATTATTCCTAGTTCGACTTTGCAAAGCGTCCCTTGATCCTCAACCTTCCATCAGCACGAGCCTTGCGCGATTCGTAGCGGATCTGCTTGTCGAATCTGCGATTCAGAACAACATGAGAACATGGAGCAATGGATGCATCTATTCATGGGAGAAAAAAAATTCAGTAGGATTGACATGTGACTAGGTGATAATGCCTCACCTTCTGTTCTTCCTCTTCTCCTTGTAGCGTGAAATTACCGTGCCCCGGTCAGGGTAGGCGATGTCGTAGACGCCCTTATTGGGCAGAGCTTGTGTTGGTAGAGCCGGGGTGGCTGGATCATGGCTGCCATTGTCGACGCCATTGCTGCTGTAGCTCATGCTGGGGCAGATATCGGAAATCTCGACGAATAAGGAGAGGCATGGTTCAGCAGATGAGCTTGGTGGAACCTCTTCGCGTGCGATCTCCATCTTGCTTGCATCAGTAGGGTCAGTGCAATCAGTTGACACCCATGTTTCATGCTGTGAAAAAATCAGAATGAGAAAGATAGATCAAGTGGTTTTTAACAGGCTGAAGGAGTGCTACTGAATATGAATTATCAAAATGCCCATGTGACACTATTGAAAGAGATTTTTTGGGATTGAATTATGAAGGTCGCATTAATAATGCATATAAGTATCATTACCAGGCTGATAGATTTCAAATAAAATATCCTTGATTAAATAGTATCGGTGTCTCTGTTGGTATGATACTCTGATGCATTTCTTTTTTTTTTTTGGGAAGGAATTGATGCATTTCATTTTGATGGAATCTACTAATACCATGCCCATACACGCTCACTTTGTCGAGAGTTAGAACTATGTTTGGTGTTTTTTATATACCAAATCACCAAGGGCTTGTAATCTACTTATCATTAGACCCATTCCCAAATCCAGAGTATTAAATTGATACAATTTGCCAGCAGAAGCCAAACTACACATGATTTTGCAGTACTCTTGTCGTCTACGCATTGAATTCAAGAACAAGAACATCAATAGCATAGTAGTTTTTGTCAAGTGGCAGAATCAAACCTCACAGGAGGGCACTGTAGTGCTCACTGCCTCATGGCTAGCCTCAGTGCCAAAATCACCATACCCAGAAGTGAACTCCGGCGACGCCCATGGAGGCAGCTGATCACCGGTTGCCTCAACCCCCACAAAGGCGGTCTGCGCCGCCTCCGACTTGGTAAGCTCCCCAAGCTGCCGGAGTACCTCGCCGTCCAGCTCCCCGTCCGGTGAATTCCGATTCTTGTGCGCCACCATAAGACAAAAAAAAAAGGTAAGTTTTTTTTTCTTTGCCAGTGATCAGTAACAGCACTGTTACTACCTACCTCAGGGGAGGATGGTGTGAGGAGAGGCTGGAGGCCATGGCAGGAAGTGGTCGGCACGATGACGTCATCCAGGCTGAGGACCTGGGGCTCCTCCCAGGTGGACCACCAGCCGTCGCCGGCCGGCTTGTCGCTGTAATCGCCGACGACGCCGAGGATCGCCGCGAGCTCCACTATCGATGGGCACCCGGTGTACCCTTCCACCGTGGCGCGGTCATGGAGCGGCGGCTCGCCGCGGGGAGCGTCGTCGCCGGCATCCCCACGGTGCCTCTCGAAGTCGCAGTTGGAGCAGAGGAAGCGCGCGGAGCGGCGGAAGGCGGCGGCCGCGGCGCGGCAGGCGGAGCAGAGCGGCGCCCGGCCGTGGCGGGTGGACACCGTGTTGGCGCCGTGGACGTGGCGGTCGCACGGCAGGCACAACCTGGCGGAGTCCGCCCGGCAGTACACGACCGCCGCCAAGCCGCCGCAGAAATCACACTGCACCGCCGCCGCCGCCGCCGTCCTACCGCCATCGCCGGATACGGCTGAATTCTTGGCCTCGCCTCGACCCCCCTCCTCAACCATCCCAGCCTCCAGCAGCTTCTGCTGCCCGTCCCGCGCCATGGATACTCACCAAGAAGCTATAAGCTTTACACCTCAGAGATCGACGCGACGAGATCACCACTCAACTGAAGCGAGGAGGAGAAGACGCAGCAGCAGCTTGAAGCATAAGAAGCGGAGGAGGACAAGTGTGAGCAAGCAAGTGAAGTGCAGTAATGAGCGAGATAGGTGGTGTTTTTTATAGCTTATACCTTGCCTACATTTTTGATTTTCGTTAGCATATTTTTTTAAATATAGAACAGTTTGTTCTTTAAAAAAATTTATATAAAATAATCTTAAAAAATTAAATAGACTTATTTTTCAAGTTTTTAATAGTTAATATTTAATTAATCACGTATTAATAATATTTCTCGTTTTATATGAGACTTATCTATATTTCTTTAAAGGGAGCAGTGGTGGTGGTGAGTGGTGAATCTGTCACCACCCAACTACTAACTTCCTATTTTTTTTGAAAGAAAAAATGATAGTATGAGTTCAGATGACCCATATGTCAACTAGCCCCTACCAACTTTATTTTTTATGAAAAAAATAACAGTACAGGAATAAATGGCTCATATGCCAATAACATATATATATAACCATTAAGAGTATACGAAAGATGATGATAATAACCGATTAATAATATTTTTTAAAATTCTGTTACAACGTACAGATGCTAGTACACCATAAATCAAATAGCCACACGTATAGGCGGATTTTAACACTATCTAAACCTGATGGCTTGGAGATGAGACAGAAACGACAGGCCACACTGACACTGCACTGCAAGCCATGTGTGCACCGGAAAAGCGAAAAGGGCCGAGACGTAGGGCTCATCACGCCCACATGACTTGTCACCACGTGTGAAAAACTCTGCTGTACAACGCTGCAGTCCATGGCAGAAGAGAAGAGTACTTTGATGAGCTGTGCCCTTCAGTCCTGGTGTACTCGCGCACACTGTCACACTGGCCCACGGTCCACAGTACTTCTCGTAGAATTTCTCTAGGAATCTGGGAGATTTCACACGATAAGCAGAACATATGATAAGATTTTGTGCAGGTCTGAATAACAACATGGGATTTCAAAACCAAACTACTCCTAAAACTGTTTAACCATGAACACTCTAAGGCCCTGTTGAACTGGCTTACAGAGATATCTTATAAGTCACACACAAAATAAAAAAACGATATTAACGTATGATTAATTAAGTATTAGTTATTACAAACTTAAAAATAGATTTATTTGATTTTTAATATATTTTTATATAGAAATTTTTTTTGAAAAACACATCGTTTAACAGTTCGGGAAACGTGTTCATAGGAGAAGAGGAAAAAAGCAAAAGAAGAAGCTGTTTCAAAAGTCACCCAAATTGTTTGGCCCCGCTTGGAACCCAGAAAAACAAAACACACGAAATATAACATAGAAATATAAAATATAGGAATATAAAACACAAGAATGTGGAGGTAAATATCAGGAATATAAAACAAATGAATTATACGAAGGTAGTAGGTGTTTTGACTGCAGCAAATTTTAAGATTGTTTTTTTCAATCCTTTATTTTTTTTCCTTTTTTTTCAATCCTTTATTTTTTTCCTCCATTTTCCCTTCGATCCAAACAAGGGAAAGTTTTGTCGTATTCAATTTTTAGCACTGGCTCAATTTGAGTGGCTCAGAAGTCAGAAGGGATGTGACGACATGTCCTCCTGGAGAGCTGTGGTCCGAGCTTGAATGAAACGTCAGCTGAGAGCACAAAAATCTAAAGCCTGTGATCAGAAAATTATCCAAGTT
The DNA here is from genome assembly GCA_003991445.1 of Oryza meyeriana var. granulata. Lineage (NCBI taxonomy): Eukaryota > Viridiplantae > Streptophyta > Magnoliopsida > Poales > Poaceae > Oryza > Oryza meyeriana. The sequence continues at coordinate 70,411 of RYFJ01002366.1, forward strand.
ACCAGTGAAGCTGGTAGATCGGACGGAGTGAATGAATGTGCAGGAGACGACGCCACCGCCATCACCACCACCCAAGGCTTCGGTAGAATGAACAACACAAGAGGATGCGAGTCTCTTTCGACGACGGTTACACTGACCCGTCTAAATACCACGAAAGGACGCCACCAAGGGGTGCCCGGCGGCCGTGATTTCTTCAGCCTCCGACGGCGACGGCCACCCTCGACCCTCTGCTTCTTCTTCTTCTTCTTTTTCTGCTACAATCTGGACCAATTCAGGCGTGCTGCTGATGCCCGCACTGCACTGGCTATAAGAGAAGTTGACACTAAATTCAAGTCACCCCATCATCAGTATATGTATTATATGCTCAAATTTGACAGGTCCCAGCAACAGCAACGGCGGCTGACAGATCACCTACAGCAAGTTAGCAACACAATACTAACATACTTGCTCAAACAGAATTTTTCGAAAAGAAAATCGCCCTGCATTTCATTTTCTAAGAAAACAGAATTCATCGAAAGGAAAATTGCCCAGCATTTCAGTTTATAAGAAAACAGAATTTGTCGAAAGGAAAATCGCCCGGCATTTCATTTTATAAGAAAACAAGATGGCTTCTTGTGGAGTCATGACATAAAATGGCATTAGGAGATTAACCTTGTGTAAAGAGAAGGAAAACAAGCTGAATACTCAATGTGCAGGCAAAAACACACCGTGACGATCAGTTATGAAGGCCGCTGATGCACAGTGCATGCTTTAAAGAAGAATCAAAAGAGCAGTGATCCTTAGCCCCACAAAGCAGAATTAAATCTTGAAATCGAAAGGATGGACCAGCCAGGTCATATGTCAGCATCTTAGTAGACCAGAACCCAAGCTAGGCAAAACCCAAAAATCATGACGGAAAAGGCATATGCTCAGGACAGTAACTGATCTAATGATGGCTAGTAAGCCATGATATTTTTTTTGATTTGAGTCCATTTTACAATCCCCCAAGATTTCCAGCTCAGATCAGACCTATACACATTTAGTCACCACATCATGAAAGTACCTATTGATGATATCAACAGTTGCATGATGGGCATATGCATCCAACAAATTACCAATATATGACCCACTGTAAGTTAATAACACAATACACTTGTGCATCCAACAATTTACAAAGACACCATATCATAGCAAAGTGTACTCGTTGTCGTATAGCATAACAGAGTTATCCTTGTCACAGATTACTAAACCTTGAGTGGTGATACAATTCTAGTTTGACCATCGTAGGCATGCTGTGCTCTAAAAATGTATATGACTTCAGCTACCAAAACATTTCTTGCAGAAAAATTAGTAGCATTACAGTACATCCAATAGTTGGTACTAGTGAAAACTACAGCCTTCAATCTCCACTCACCGGATGTAATTGGGAAGGCTCAAGAATGACTGGATCTCTTGATCCGGAGTTCTGTGCACGGTCTCAAGTGAGCTCAGCACCCAGCAAATAATGATCTTGATCCAAGGTCAAGGCTCATTGGTGTACAATTACAAGCCTAGCTTGCTCTGCACTTCACACCGCCAAAATTGCAAAACAGATGCCATACCAATGTATCTTCCAACTATCAAGACTTAAACTTTTGGCCTTCGGAATTCAAACCAAATCTCATAATGGTTAAACAACAAGCTATCGTGAGTGTGCTTCCCCACATACTCAAGCCCCAATTCCGTGAGCCGCTGTGTGCACTCATCACCACCCAATCTTGAGCAAAACTTAATGTTATGTGACACAAAAATCCTCCCTCTCTGTGGCCTCAGCTTCCCTGCAAGCCTCTCAAGCCCGGTCCAGACAAGCTTATCCGGAATATGAAGGAACACAGCACTTGCATAGATAAGATCATACATAACTGTATCCCCAAACCTGCTGAAATCCATATCCTCCCCTCTCACGATCATTGGCCGCTTGTACAACAGCCCCTGCGCTGGAAGTTCATAGCGAAGCGCAGCCATGAGTGACAGCTCGTCCCGCTCCAGACAATGGAACTTGGCAGCCTCCAGAAACCGAATGAAGTGCAGACCAACACGGAGAGTCCCACATCCAATTTCAAGAACTTGGTCTCTTGGCGTGAGCGCAGAAGCATTAGCAAGGAATTCGAAGACATCACGGCCACCGGCCCATGGCTCGCCATAGTTACTGTGGTGCTCTTCAACCAGGAGCTCCCCAGGGCAAGGCAGCGCAGTGTGGTTAGTTGCCTCTTCATCCGGGTAATGTGAGATCCCATGGTGCCTGCAATGCACCTAAGGTGTTAACTTCACTTGCTCTTTTGCGTCATTTTTTTTTTTGTAAGTGTACTTGAAACTAACTAGATAGTGACCTAACAAGGTCAGTCTAATACTGCATCGAACCGAAGCACAGTGCCAAAGCATCCAAATCGAAATGCGGCGATCTGAAGTATGAATGAGGGTGGTTGAGTAGTCGATGGGGGTATACCTGTTGATGTCGAAGAGCTGCTGCTCGCGGGTGCGGGGGTTGATGCCCTTGCGGAGGCGGTGCCAGGCGTCGTGGGAGGCGAGGAGCGGGAGGGAGTTGGACGCGAGCTGGGCCTTGAGCCAGGCGACGTCGGCGGGGAAGGTGGTGACGGGCGCGGGGGAGGCGGTGGTGGTCGTCGTGGTGACGGTGGTGGTGGTGTGCGTGGTGGTGGGGGGCGAGCAGGCGCAGAGGTGGGCGGCGGGGGACGGGGAGAGGGAAGGGAGGATGAGGAAGACGAGGAGCGCGGCCGAGGAGAGGAGCAGGAGCAGCGCCGGAACGGTGAGCAGCCGCGCCGTCGCGGAGGGGCTCGACGGCAGCGCCATCGGCGGCGTGGCCACTCTGGATCGGCGGCGAGATGGGGATCGGGCTCGGCGCCGCCGGTGGAGTGGCCGTCCGGGTTGGGATCTCGGCTCGCGTCGCGTGGACGGGTGCGGCTCTGCTATGTGGTCTGGCTCGACCACGTCGCGGTGTCGGCAGAGGCCCACTTACCGAGTTGGGCTGACTTCTAAGCGACAAAGCCGATGGCACAGAGAAGATAAACGAGGTAGTAGCTTAGAATTTTGGCGCAAAATTACAAGAAAATCTTTACTGATTCAATGGTTTCAGCAAAGTTCTCCAGTTGCAACTCAAGAAAAACAAGAATTCAACAAACATAGAGTAATAGACGAATGCACTCTGACAATTTATATGAAGAGTGCAAGCACCGAAACAGTGTATTTCCAGCTGGATTTTTTATATTTTGGCTCTTTTTTAAAATTTATTTTACAAATAGAGTCTTAAATAAACTTATTCTAGAAATAGATCCTTTTCTCGGCACTAGGGTAATTGGCGCCGAGGTCCATTATTACAGCGCCGATACTCTCACCCCGTGATAGCCAAGCCACGCCAGCTAACATGGAGGAGACGACGTCAAAGAGACTAGCACCTATGACCTATTTATAAATAACTTAGTTTATAAAAAGCCCGTTAGAAGAGATTAAAATATAAATAACTTATTTGCAAATAGGTCCTCAGCACCCAAGAAACTGACGCTAAAGGCCTATTTATAAAATAAATTATTTATAAATAAGTCCTTGATGCCAATTTTTTTAGTGCCAACCCCTTCACGTCAGCGGCCATCATGGCTCTGCTGCTATAAGAGCCAGGGTGCTGACGCCAGCGTCATTGGCGCTGAGACGTTAGACCTCAACGCTAATGACCCTGGCGTCAAAAAAAGGATCCATTCTTGAATAAGTTTTTCAGGGATCTATTTATAAAATAAGTTTTTAAAAAGAGCTAAAATGTAAAAAAACGTGGTATTTCCATGGTAGCATAAAATAACTGCAAATACTGAAAAGACGCAAAAAGAAATTGCAACAATATAGCAACCTCCGACGGTAAACAAACAAATTTAGATCGATAGATGGAGGATCATCCAAACAATGTTCAGTGAGCAGATTACTTGACAAGAGGACATCGAGCGGCCTGACGTCGACGACAACCCTGAACGTCTTGCTCCTCACCTTGAACACTCCCAAGCCGAAGGTGTTGCCCAGAATGACATCACCATCGTCGCGGCCCTCCACAAGGAGAAGAGCACGTACAACGGCCGTACTTGCCTGCCACGGCAGCACGACGTGGTGCTGGAGCTCCCACCTCTCGCCCATGGCGCCATCACTACTAAAAAAACTATATTTATAGATGGGAGGAGTTTATTTTTATAGACGGATTATAAAAATTTTCGCCTATAATAATAACGCGGAGTCCATGTGATCTAAATCAAACTGTAAAAGTTAATTTTTACAGAAGCCACTAAAGAAGTCGTCGAATGTGAAAATCTAAACAGGACCGTCCGTGGAAAAAAAATCTTCCTTATTAAAAGTGTGACCGCAACCCTCCTCTCCTTCCTCAGCCGCTAAGTCTCTCCTCTGTCTCCCTCCCTCCCTCAGCCGCTCTATCTCACCACCACATGGGTCGTCGTGGCCACCGGCCGGCTAGCAGCGTCACCTGAGGCAGACCGCCTCTGCCCCCCTCCCTACCCCAATCCCCAGATCCGGCGACTGGCGGCCACGGTGACGTGCCCTCTCTCCCCCTTCCACTGGTCACGGGCAGCCACGGGAGCTGACGTGGCGGCAGCGGCCAGGACCTCTAGATCTGGCGCCTGCGGTTCCGACCGGGGGCGACGGCGGGTGGTGGCCACGGTAGGGTGTCAGGGGGACGGCGGGCGAGCTTGAGATCCAGCTCCACTCACGTCCTCCCTCCCTCCCCCTTCTACTGGTCACGGGCGGCCACGGGGGCACGACAGCGACGACGGATGGTGGTTCCGGGGGCGACGACGGGCGGCGGCCACAGTGGGGTGTCAGGGGGACGGCGGGCGAGCTCCAAATCTAGCTCCGCTCACGTCCTCCCTCCCTCCCCCTTCTGCTGGTCACGGGCAGCCACGGGGGTGCGACGGCGACGACGGACAGCGGTTCCGAGGGCGACGGGGAATTTTTTTTGTTGTGCGCTTTTTTTTTGTTCACCGAAAATATTTTTTCAGGCAGGTGGCTTAAGGGTTCCGCCTGCGAAGATGATTTTTAACAGGTGGTCCCTTAAAAGATTCATCTGTGAAGATCGATTTTTACATCGATTTTTACAGGCGGGTCTTTACCGTCTGTAAAGACCCGTGTGTGAGACGGTCCCACTTGTGAAATCAATTTTTATAGATAGGTCTTCACCGTCTTTAAAATCACTGATTTTCTCTGAGCATTAGTCGTGGCTGGCGGTCGCCTCCGAAAACCTATTTTGTAAATACCTATTTTGTAGTAGTGCACAGCCCTCCAGGACTCGGAGGTCCACGGCTAGGTCCGTGAACTCCGACGCCACGAGGGATTCGGCCGGGGCTAGCAGGCTCGTGAAGACCTTTCTGGTTACCGGAGGTGACGCCATTCGCCTGAACGCCTCGGCAACAATGTCGAACGCCACCATCTGGTCGGTGAGCCTGCCCTCCGGGTGCTGCAGCCAATGCAGGTGGCCATGAAGAGCAGTCGGCGTCGATCATCGATTTGGTGTGTATTTGGTGGCATCAGATGGGTCTCAATGGCAGAGCAACTGGAACTCGCCGGACGGAGGCCAGGGTGGAAGTAGAACCCGGACTCTCTGTGGCATTCCATCCTTAAGTCTCCGCCTCCACTCAGCCATGGGAGCTCGGCCCACCGCCGTGTTGCGGGGTTGCAGACGACGTAGTGACCAAAGCTCCAAGAACTCGCCGGTTGGCTCACCGCTCACGGAAGGAGGTGTACAGGAGGGCCTCAAGCGGGCGGTGGCGCGCATGGTCGGAGAGAAACTTTGCACCGGTGGTGATGCAGTGCCATGCGTTGCAGACGGCGCCACAGCGGAGGACGGTTGTCGAAGGAAGATCTGATAGGCGAAATCATTGCCAATATCAACCGAGTTACCTAGCTTTGCACATCATCTCTACATGCATGTCCTGCTCACATATATTAAACAACATTAATTTATATCTCTACTATTATAAAAATAAATAGTGTTTTTACTAAAAGTGTCATCTGTCGCTGACATCATTATCGCATGTAAGTCGTCCGCTTTGTCTGTCCGTCTCCTTTTTCTACCAAATCCTTCATTCGCCGCCCGTTGTTGACCCAAGATGAGTCCAGATCGAGAATCGAGATGCTTTCCTACTTTCGATTTCGATTCATGCGCGCGGAACAATACTCTGCTAATGATACCGCTAACATCGTAGACCCGCGCGAACGACAGCTGCGGTTTCGTCAGTGCAGGCGGAGGGACAGCGCGGCGCAGGAGGCCGGGACCTAGCGCGCCGCCGTCCCCAGGTCCAGCCGTGTGCCCCGGACGGCGAAGGCGACCAGGACGTGTGTGCGAAGGAGACTCAGACATGTGCACAGAGCAAAAGCAAGCACGGGGCTCTCGACCTCTCCTTGCGCCGCCAGCGGGGGCGAGGGCGAGGGCAAAGGAGAGGCGGAGGGGAAGAGCTGCGTCTTCTGCTGGATCATTCGTGGAGACGCGCCGGTGTTCAAGTCTACGTCGTCCTCGCTCCATTGCGTTAGTTTCCTTGTCCTGTGGCGTGCTTTTGATCCAATCCAAGCATTCATGCAGCGTATAGGAAACTAGGAGCACAATCTTATACGCTGCCAGTGCCATTTAGATCAAACAACTCAGTACGGTACAGAACACGCATGGCTCACAACACATTGTGGAAGGGAGAGAGAAGATATTTACTCGTAACCAACATAGCTAATGCTCATAATTAGCCCCTGCCTGCTGCATACACTAGCAAATGCACCGAGCACGGTGGCGCTTGGCCGTTCCGCACCACCTCTCCGTGCCATGGTGCAGCGGTGGCGTGTGGTGGCTGTGGTGCCGTGCGGTGGGGCACGATCAACCAGTTGCACATATATATATTTTAAATTCTTTTCGTTTATATATATATATATATATATATATATATATATATATAACGTAAAAAAGGTACATTTCTAGATTTTTTTTCCCGATAGATTCTCCTCACTCGAAGGGAGGAGAAGCATGGTGTGGAGACGGGAAGTCGGGAACTTGCTATGGATGGGGAATAGCCAAATAGGGTTGCACGAGGACTGTGATATCCTGCAGGTTGTGGGGGAAAGGGAGATAACAAGCTGTTGGGCTTCCCATTCACACCTAGATAATGGGCTTCTTTGCTATACTCGATTTTCGCTTTATTTGGTCAGTGAGGCTTAATTTGAAGGTGAATAAAATGGAAGAAGAAGAAGATCACATAAAACAAGATAAGTTATTAGTGTATAATTAATTGAGTATTAGCTATTGCAAACTTAAAAAATGGATTTATATGATTTTTTAAAGCAACTTCTATATATAAATCTTTTACAAAAAACATACTGTTTAGTAGTTCAGGAAGCATGCTCACAAAAAAACTAGAAGGTTTTTCTGCTCAACATGTAAGTACCGAACAGCACCTGAGGCTCATAACCGAACTAACCGTATTTAATTCGGTTATTTAGATGTGCAAACCGCAATCTTTGGTCTCGGTCAGTTTGCTTTCAGTTTCAATTAATTATATTCACCCTTATTATCATATAAAAATATTAAAAAACGTCAATTAGTCTACTTGTTGTGTGCAAATGTTTTTTTTTAAAAAAGAGAGGGACAAGTTTGCAACATGGAATTTTTCCAAACTTGAGATTACCAGCTTAAGAATCTGCTAATTCTAAGTATTTAATAGGAGTGTCTAGTTTTCGGATGACTAAAATTTCTATCACTTTCCTATCTCTTGGGGTGGCAATTCTATGGTTCCCATCACTCCTCCTATTAATTATTTAAAATAATATCTCTTATTTCATAGATTAGGTAAAATGTTAAACAATAAATTGAACTAACCTAAACATGAAATAAATTTACAGTTCATAAAAAATTACAAAATTACATGTAAAAATGTTCAAACTAGGATAAAATAAAGTAAAACTATATACAATGACAAAAATTGCAGTAATGAAAATTACACATCGCATAATACTACAATTTAGTCTTATGAGTGTGTAATTTTAGATGACTGGAAAATTATAAATTTTCAGATGTCTGAAATCTAGCAAATTCTATATATAATTTATGCACGATAACCTTCGGGGCAGGATGGCTGCATAAACTCGTTGAGAAATACTCAAAGCTAATGAAACGACGTCAACTCTAAACAGGAAAAAAAGTATGGTATTATCTTTCAAGAATGGAAGCGGAATAGCGGCAAGCAGTTGCGTGACTGGTCGTTGAAGAAGGCGTGCTGCACCAGGCTCTCCCTGTGCACAAACCACGGCACGCCGGGGCGCTTGACGTCGACGACGCCCCTGGCCGTCTTGCTTCTCACGTTGTACACCCCAAAGCCGCCGCCGGTGGTGACCAGGATGACATCTCCATCGTCGCCGCCCGCCACGAGCAGAGGTATGGTAGGCATAACGTGCCTGCCAAGGCATCACGCGCCGTGCCGCAGCTGCCACCTCTCGTCCGTCCATGGCGCCGTAGCCCTCCAGGACCCAGAGATCCACCGACGTGTCCGTGAACTCCGACGCCATGAGCGATCCGTCCGTGGCGAGCAGATCTGCGAAGGTCGTTCTGGTCACCGGAGGCGGCGTCATTCGCCGGAAAGTCTCGGCCACCGTGTCGAACGCCACCATCTGGTCGGTGAGCCCGGCCTCCGGGTGCTGCAGCCAATGCTGGCGGCCATGGAGGGCAGCCGGCGTTATCAACTTGGTGTATTTACCTACGTCACTTGGGGTTCCGTTCGGTATGGCGGGGTTGGGGATCGGGGTGGCTTGCACGGCGAGCCGCCGGGGGGAGCCACCGCCGACCGAGAGGACGTAGTAGCGCGCCGTGGTGTTCGTGTACGGACCCTTGGTGTAATGGCAGAGCAACCTGTACTCGCCGGAGGGCGAGTGGAAGTAGAACCCGGACTCACACATGTGCCGAAGGTCTCTACCGATTCTCATCGGTGGGAGCTTTGCCCACCGCCGCGTCGCCGGGTTGCAGACGACGTAGTCGCCGACGTTCTTCCGGAGAAGGAGGAGGCCGTCGCAAGAGGCCAGCAGGACGCAGTACTCCTCTTGCTCGTCGAGCTCGAGCCTGAGCCAGTGCCAGCCCAGCTTCGGTTGGCGGTTCTTGAACTCGGGGAAGCGCGCGAGGCGGCGGCGGCGGTTGGCAGCCGGGGCATGGTGGTGGACGGCGTCTGGTAGGGCGTCCAGCTCCAGGTCGACGTTGTGGTTGTACACTTGGAAGCTGCCCCACTTGCGGCCGCCGGTCATTGGCTCGTCGAAGTTTAGGTGTCTTGAGCAGAGTGTTAGAACTATAGATACGTATAATTAGATAGAGATAATAGAGTCAAATAGAAACTCTAGAGATAAATAGAATCCTATAATACTAAAATAAAATATTAGAGATAGAAAATTAATCTAACTTGTCTTATACTCCAAGTCTCTACTTTCTATGAATACTATATATACCTCATGAGGATCAGTGCAATATATACGGTTAAGGGTAATGACTGCAAACATGGCCAGCTCCTATAGTGTGACGGATGGTGTGTACAAGGCCTGGGAACGGATTCACCGCCGTATGGCTGACCGGCGATTACTAGCGATTCCTGCTTCATGCAGGCGAGTTGCAGCCTGCAATCCGAACTGAGAACGGGTTTTTGGAGTTAGCTCACCCTCGCGAGATCGCGACCCTTTGTCCCGCCCATTGTAGCACGTGTGTCGCCCAGGGCATAAGGGGCATGATGACTTGGCCTCATCCTCTCCTTCCTCCGGCTTAACACTAGCGGTCTGTTCAACAAATTATTAAGATTCCTACCCAATTTAATATTTTCCATATGGTATCAGAGTTATAGACCAATGTCGTTTGATCCTTGCTCAACAAATCTCCTATTTGCGCCGCCCCAGGGAGATCAATCTCCATCATCTCCCTGGGGCGCCGCACTCCCAGTCATCTATTAGATCAATTTGTTAGCAACTTTATCCCGCGAGGGCCGTCGTCAGCATGAGATCAAGTGGTAACCTCTGGGAAGTCCAAGGACAGACCGCGGGCTGTAGTAGCACGCACAATCTGTTTGCAAGATTGGCAACGACTGTGTCGATGTCTACATATAACGGCACAACTTCTTGCGGCGACCCGGACTAGATGCTGCAGGTGGTCATCTGAGCCGCACACTGGCCGATCTCCATCAAGCAAAAGACATGTACAATCTACAGGTGGAGACCTCGAGTTCCAATTTGCCACCACAAAGCACTTCCTTTGATCATCGGATGTGACTAGAAGCCGGCGACACCGACAAAAAGCTTATCCGCTGATCACAACAAGAACCGTTGTCCAAGTTTCAAAAGAAAGAAGGCCGTATGCATAGAAACGAGATGAGATGACCAAGTACGACATGAAGATATTCTCTTTGGCCACAATGTCAAGAGCATATTACCATGATATCATCATTACATCGTCATGTGCCGATGCGACCGCTCCAACTGCTCCAAGTCCAAGATAGATCGGAAGAAGAATGCACGCTCCCATGACGACGGCACGACGGGGTCCCACGCCAGTGCAATGTAGCGGCATGTGGAACCTTTAACAACTCTAGAACCATCCAGAGGCTGTGGCTAGAGGAGGACGCCACCCACGACTACAATAGCCGGGCCTCTCCGCGTTGCCGAGTGCCTGTCATCGCTAACGGCGCTGACGTCAACACCAAGCCTTGATATCGTGCACATCCCCGACATCGACCATCGCCGACGCTACATCGCCAGTGGTTTTCATCAACATGATAACATGTTGCTGCCGATTTGTCCACAAGGACGGATATTACCGTGTTTCCTCTAACAGGAATCCTGCAAGACGCTTTGTCCACAAGGATGGACATCACCAGTGTGTCCTCTGACGGGAATTTCTACAAGACACTTTAACGACCGCGTCATCTACGATGGCAACGACTGTATCAACACGACATCACTATAATGATGAACTCTGACACGGCGTAAGAAGTCCAACTAAACTGGTGGCCTCATCGCCAATGGCGTCCTCTAACATCCGCAAGACGCTTCCAGATAGCATCCTCTAACATCTACAAGGTGCAAGATGCCACTTCAACAACTACAGCTCCGTCACTACAACAAAGTGCAATTTTTTTCGCCTTCGGCTATGTATGGCTACATCGACTACCAAACAAATCATCAACAACAATTCCAGTCAAAGCATCCGTGCCATCACTAATATTTATGTCACTCCCACTATGATTGCAGGAGGGAATAGAGAAGAGACAAGGGACAGCACCAGAAGGAGATGCAGACACCGCTATAGATGACGGACCGTCCATTAAAGATACAATTGATGATGGTAAAGAAAAGAAGATTGTGGAAGTACAAGATTTCAAATCCAGTCGTAATAGTCCGATTTGCTCCCATTACAACTGAGGGGGGATGTTAGAACTATAGATACGTATATTTAGAGATAATAGAGTCGACTAGAAACTCTAGAGATAAATAGAATCCTAAAGTGATAAAATACAATATTAGAGATAGAAATTAATCTAACTTGTCTTGTACTCCAAGTCTCTACCTCCTATGTACACTATATATATCCCATGAGGGTCAATGTAATACACAACAGATTATTAGGGTTTCTACCCAATTCAATATTTTCCCCATGGAGGAAGGCCTCGAGCGGGCGGTGGCGCGCGTGGTCGGAGAGAAATGCCGGGTCAGTGGTGATGCGGCGCCATGCCTTGCAGACGGCGGCGGAGCGGAGGAGGCATTTCGCCGGCAGCTAGAGGAGGATCTCGTAGATGAGATCGTAGCCGATATTATCGGCATGGTTGCGCGTTGATATCCGGCTTTGCTCCATCGTCTCTAGATGCATTTCTGCATTGATCTAATTTGTCGAATTTGATTTGTAAATTGAGCCTAATGAGTCTAAATTTTATCTGGGAATATAGTTCTATGCTTGTTTTTTACTTCCTCCATTTCAGATTGTAAAACGTTTTGATTTTTTAAGTCAAACTTCGTAAAGTTTGATTAAGTTTATAGAAAAATATAGCAATATTCTCAACACAAAACAAAGATATTATCAAAATATATTCAATGATGAATTTAATGAAGCTAATTTGGTGTTTTAGATATTGCTAATTTTTTCGTAAATTTAGTCAAACTTTAAAAAATTTAACTTAAAAAAAAGTTAAAATGTTTTACAATATGAGATGGAGAGAGTACTTGCTAGGGTTTTGACTACGGAGAAAACCCACATGGAAGTTATCCATTGCGAAATTAGCATCCTATCTGGATGGGCCAGTAAATTAAACCTCGTCACGGTGCAAAATAATTAATACCAGCTTTGTCATAAGAAAAAGGTCAATTTTATCCTCTTAAACTATTTCTTTGGATAATTTAACCCTCTAAACTATGTTTGGCTTATTTAACCCCCTAAACTATTAAAATGGTTCACTTTACTCCTTTACTAACATTTCTCCTTTTTTTGTTTCTCTTTATTTAAGTCATATTTTAAGCTGAAACATTTTAGAGTCATAGCTGACACCATTATCAAATTTCAAAAATAGTTTCAATTTTTTTCATGACTGTTTAGTTGAATTTTAAAATCTCGATATTAATCAGCCGTATGTGCTTTTAACCTATGTAAATAATGATAAAAAATTGAAAAAAAGTTGATATGTAAAGTTGTAATGTATCTTTCATCCTACCAAATTTCACTGAAAATACAACTTATATAGAGAGAAACAAAAAAGAGAAATATCCTTAGGAAGTAAATTGAACTATTTTCAATAGTTTAGGGGATAAAATGAGCTGAAAAATAGTTTAAGGGGTTGAGTGCTCTAGCAAAATAGTTCGAGAGAGTAAAATGGATTTTTTTTCTTGTAATAAAATATGTCAGTGTAATACCAAATGATCGAAAAGAAAACGAAAGGAAGGAAAAAAAAGACTTCTTTAGACTTTTTATTTTATAGTATCATGTATGTTGCAACGTGATTATAGGAAGGTGATTTTAGGATCTTATTTTGCTCAGTTTATTTATAGAAACACCGGGTTTTTTTTTGGGGTAGTGTGGTTTTTTTACGTGAAGAAGTATATAGTTGGGAGGAGGACACTCCGCTTTTATAAGTAGAGATACCATGCTTTTTTAGAAAAAAACTATTTATAGGATGGAAATTCCAAACTTGCTATTCGTATTTCTAATGGATTAAAATAGAGCAAATTACAATTTAGGCTATTCTTTTTCCAGACTTTTGGCCGGTAGCCGGAGGGAGAATCTCGTAGACGAGATCGTCGCCGATTTCACCAGCCGCGTTACTCTGCCATTGATCCAACTAGTCGAATTTACTTTTTTAAACTGAGTTTTTTTTAGTCTGGTCTTAGACTTTATTTGGAAAAAATACGGTTGTCCTCCGTATCTAATACGCATATAATACAGAGTACTATACACTTGTATCTTTTGTCCGTGTTGGTCCGGCTCTTTTCGGCCTGGTAGGATTTGACTCGGAGAAGGGCCACTTGGCAGTAACCCATTGCGAAATCAACGGCCCACCCATCTGATGGGCCAGTAAAACCTCGTCACGATGCACAAGAACAGTACTACTAATATTTTTGCCACGGATTTCTTCCCAGATTTTTTCCATGGATTATTTGATCCATGCTTCTAATCAGTGGTGGAGCCAGCAACATCATCAAGCCCGAACGACTTGCATTTTACGGTGATTGACCAATTTTTACAGATGTTAACCTGCATGGGAGCTGGCTCCACCGCTGCTTCTAATAATATGGTTTCACAGAAAAAAGAGATTAGACCACCTATTCTAAGCTATTTTGTGAAGTTTATTTTTTAAAATATTAATTTATTAGTTAATTAAGTAAACAATCCACGTCGATAATCTAGGAAAAAAAAGCTGTCTCAAACATATATGTGATAGTATAAAGCCAAATGATCGAAAAGAAAAGAAGAAAGAAAAATACTTGTTTGCAGAATGGATTTTCCAAAATTGCGAGTATTAACCTAATCCCCCGTCAATTCTAAACGTTGGAATGCTGAACCTTATGTTCTTATCATATTAATTAGTCCGGAATGACGCACATGATTAGTACGCATTAGTTAGCAGCCAAAGAATGCTTAATTAATTAATGGATTAAAATACAAGAGGGGCAAGCTGGCAGTCAAATGTAAATGTACAGTAACTTCTTGTGGGTTACTTTATAGGTTCAACCTATCCGTCCAGGGATTGACCTACACCATTGTTAAAAAAGCTGTTGGATCCTAGGAAGTCAAAAGCAGTGCTTTGGGCAAATAATCTACATCAATTCCACATTTCAGTGTCATCTGTTGAAGCAACTAATCCATTGATGTAATCATATAACTAACCTTAGCACCTATACATCACCGATGCTGAGAGACTGAGGGGCCTGTGCAGTTGAGCATGTCCCTGTTCCAAGAACAGTTCAGCTGGCAAATCATTTTAGAGGAGTAGTTGTAGTAGTTGGCCTGAAAGAAAGCTGAAAATTCCCTTGAAACGTCAGCTAATCTAAAGTTGTAGTAGTACTCCAATATTACTGTTGCTGAAAATTGCTGACAAGCAATCCAGATCTTTATTTTTACTGTAGGATGAATAGTAGTATATGCCTGTGTGGGCTCAAAATGCCAGTTATTATGCAGGTTCAGTTCTTCAGGCCACTCCATGGCACTTGTCAGCAAGGTGCCACAGAATATACCCAGAGAGCTCAACTCAGACTTCATCAGAGCGACAGGGAAAGAGACGAGCAGATCCATCATTCATACGTGTCAGGCAAAATATTTAATACTGCTCATGATAATGCTGAATCATCATGCTCACTTGCTCCAGACCAGGATGGAAATACAGAGTACATGAAACGTATGATGATGATGCAAAATCAGACCATCAGAGTAAAAAGAGAATTTTTCAAGCACTTGAATTGCTTTACTGCTTGCAACATGTGCAGATGATCTAGTACTGCCACTCTCTCTATTCTAAAATAAATATATTCTTAGGTTCAAAGAAAAAAATAGTAGTAAGAGAAAAAACCGAAGCGTCCATCACTAATAGAATAAGAAAGTACTAGAATTAGTGAGTAGGTGGGTAAAGAATATTAAATGGATAAAAGTTCTCAATTCAAGAACCAATGGTAAATAAGATGGTAGAATCAACTTATTTTAGAATAAATTTTAATCTCTAAAAATCAACTTATTTCGAGAGTGAGGAAGTAGTATACTGCAACTGAATAATTTTACAGGAGATAATACTAGCATCAGGACAGACAGGTAGAAGAAGAAGATGCAGATGAAGAGTTGGATGCACTGCACAGCGAGTTGTGGCTGTCCCCCGTCGTTAAGGGGTGGCTCCGTACTCCAATGCCCAACGCCAGAGCGAGAAGCTGCTTACCAATGCAGACATGTTCGTCTCTTCTAAGGCAACCCTTCTCTTCTTTTTTCTCCTCTTTGGGATTCACACACATGTTCAGACTTCAGAGTTTCAGAGATGAATACTGTATATTTTGGCATGGTCCAGCATGTTCTCTTCCTCGTCGTTTTCTCTTTGAACCCTTTCTACGATGGGTACAAGCCATTAGCAGCATTTTTGTTGTCAAGTCAATTTTATGCACTTGTTTGATTGCTTGTCTTAGAAAAATAAACATCTTTGGGACAGAGCTGAAAACACTCAATCTTGCGTGTCAAGATGGATTCTTGTGCTACATGCCTTCTGTTCCTGAGCCCTTTCATTAATAAATCTTTCAATCATGCTGACACAAAGTATTTGAAAAATGAAATACAGTACTGAATGAAAAAGATGAGTATTCCAAGTTGCATTCTAAAAGAAGAGAGATGATGCCCTTTTGTTGGACTGGCTACAGCATTTGCTCTCTGCACAGGTTGGATAAGAAGGAAAAGCTAAGCCTAACCACCCTAAATGCATCATCCTAATTCCTTGTTTGTGTTGTGTTCCCTTCCTAATGAGATAACCCCAAAGATTAGACACACCCTGGCATCCATCTCCATGAGACAAAACCCCAAAGTATCTACAACCTGTAATTCCAGGGACCCTCCTCTGTCCCCCAACTTCCATCTTTTCAGTATTGAGTATTGGTACTCAGAAACAGATGGAAAGAAAAAGGAAAAAGACTTCAATAACCCCTAGAAACACAAAAAATCAAATGAAAAGGTTTATATTTATGCTTTTATTGGCAGTAGAATCCTAAATGACATGAAATCAATATTATATCTACTGTGATGTGAAATCTTCTCAATATCTTTGCTAGCAATAGATGTCGCTCTCTATGCATGGCATCATATATCACCGTCCTTCACCTGATTAAATGCCACCATCTTCAGTCCACATGTATTTTCAATTTCCCCAGCCTGGTCCCTCATTCATCATCCATGAAAACTCTCAGAGGTACAAATGTATTACGTATGTTCATATCTACGACCACGTACACACAACATGTCATATTCCTATTTAATTTTAGAGGAAAAAAAGAGTAAACTCACATTCATCATTCGATCAGCAAGATATGTACAATCTTTGAAAAAATAGAGCATAAAAAAAAGGGAGACAGGAGGAAAGCATCCACGGTGTGGTGGTGAAAATGTTGGTGCATCTTTATCTATTAAGGTTCAAAAAGATGATGCCCACTACTATTAGGCACATGTAGACAGGGTCAAAAACGGTTAGTGTCGATAACAATACGGTGCTGAAAAAAATTAAAAAATCAAATTTTATATATAACTAGAATCGAAAACAGTACCAACTTATATAGAAACGATGCTCAGTCAGTCGGGAATACCCATAACCGGTTTGATCAAATTTTACATGCGAGTATTCTTTTAATAAGATCATAGTAAGGTCAAAGGACTTTAGTGAGGTCTATCTATTTAAATATGTTAGGAGACATATTTGCGGGTATGTTGTCTTTCATATAATTGAAAACTATAAGGATATATTACAAAGAAACAAAACTAATAATATTTTTATCTTATCTGAAAAAAAGTGAACATTTTGATCTTGTGACTGTAGCAGTGTAGCCTCAGCCTGTACCTGATGTACAGGGAGGCGCAGACCGGTCGGAGTCAAACCGTTCCGTTCCCCTCTTCCCACCGGCTCCGTTCCGTTCCCCTCACTCTCGCAAAGGCGCAAACTTTACTACTTACCCCCACCTCGCCTCCTCCTACCGCTCCGCTTCCCCTCTGCCCCCGGCGCCGCCTCCGGATCGCGGCCTCCGGTGCTGCACGCGCTCGCGCCAAGCTCCCCGCCCCTCCCCCTCGGCCTCATGCTAAGCCGTAGCCGGTGACGCCCGCCGCCGCGTCGCCATGGGCTGCGTGCACGGCCGCCCCTCCACCTCCAGCCCCCCCGCCGTGAACGTCTCCCGTCGCCGCGACCCGCCGCCGCCGGCTGCGGAGGCGCAGAAGCAGGGGGCGGGTTCTGCTGCTGCTGCTGAAGCGGAGGCGACGGAGGTTGGCCAGGCTGCCGAGAAGGGCGAGCAGCCAGCAGCCGCCGGGCCGCCGGTGAAGAGGGAGCGGCGGTCGCGGTCGTCGAGGTCGGCAGCCGCGGCTGCGGCGCACGCCGAGGTCCGCATCGGGGGGAGCTTCGCGAACAAGGCGCGCGGCGAGCAGGTCGCCGCCGGCTGGCCCGCCTGGCTCTCCGCCGTCGCCGGCGAGGCCATCGACGGCTGGACCCCCCGCCGCGCCGACTCGTTCGAGAAGATCGACAAGGTGCGCCTCCCTCCCCTAGCCGCCACGCTCCCCTAGCTTCGCGATCCATGGCTCGCGAGCTCCCTGCATAAAAGAAAACCGCATCTTTGTTTCTGACTCGTTTGGCATTTTAGATCGGGCAAGGCACGTACAGCAATGTGTACAAGGCGCGGGACTCGCTGAGCGGCAAGATCGTGGCGCTGAAGAAGGTGCGCTTCGACAACCTGGAGCCTGAGAGCGTGCGGTTCATGGCCCGGGAGATCCTCATCCTCCGCCGCCTCGACCACCCCAATGTCATCAAGCTCGACGGGCTCGTCACCTCCCGGATGTCCTGCAGCCTCTACCTCGTCTTCGATTACATGGTCCACGACCTCGCTGGCCTCGCGGCCAGCCCAGAGATCAAGTTCACTCTGCCCCAGGTCAAGATCCCATTTTGGGGACAGCATCCTGTCGAGTTGTGAAATGTGGCATAATTGAGGCTGATTGAGGTGTTTATTGCGCAGGTCAAGTGTTATGTGCACCAGTTGTTGTCAGGATTGGAGCACTGCCACAACCGGGGAGTGTTGCATCGCGACATCAAGGGGTCGAATCTGCTTTTGGATAACAATGGCGTGTTGAAGATTGGGGACTTCGGTCTGGCATCTTTCTTCGACCCGAACCATAAACAGTCAATGACGAGCAGGGTGGTGACCCTCTGGTACCGGCCACCAGAGTTGCTGTTGGGCGCGACGGATTATGGAGTAGGCGTGGATTTATGGAGCGCGGGATGTATCCTTGCTGAGTTGCTCGCTGGGAAACCTATCATGCCTGGGCGGACTGAGGTTAGCTACATAATGCTCTGCTATTGCTGTATAGTTATGCTTCAGACACCTTGTAGCATGTATCTTTCAAAAATTCAGTTCAGCATCCTCTGGCGTCCAAAGTTTTTTTTATTAAAAGAGGAATGGCAATGGATACTGTTCAAGTGTCATCTTCTGCAGTACTTTCCAAATAGGCATTATTTTCAAAATGTTTTTCTTTTGGTCATCAAGGTTAATATTTTTTCCTAATTGTCTATTTTGCACACTGAAGTATGGTATTAGCATAAAATCGTTGTTACCCCGTATGGCTGCTCTTCAAACTACTGGAGCAGTGGAGCAGATAGTTGAGAGTTGAGACTATTCCATCTGGTACTTGTTCATATAGCTATATACCTGAAGTGACACACTGACATCTTATCTGAAAAAAAAGGCCTTATGATCTGCCTTCAAGTCAAATCTTGTTTCCGCTTACCAGCTGCCACTTCTGTTGTTTCAGTTCTCAATCAAACCCTTACCTTGCTAGCAGCCACAAAGTTATGCCTAATAGGGCCTCTTGTCTTATCTGTTTATAGATCAAACCTGTCCTGCACAACTGTGTTTTATGTTATGTACTTACACTTTATAGGGATGATAGTATTTATAGTCAAAACATATATTAACGTTGTTTCTTTCTCATGGTATTTGGTTGTTTTAATTATGTTTTTGTTTCTTTTAGGTGGAACAGCTGCATAAAATTTTTAAGTTGTGTGGTTCCCCCACAGAAGAATATTGGAAAAAATCAAAATTGCCTCATGCAACTATATTCAAGCCCCAGCAACCTTACAAAAGGCGAATAGCTGATACATTCAAAGATTTTCCCCAATCAGCACTGCGGCTTATTGAAACACTACTTGCAATTGATCCAGCTGATCGTTTAACAGCGACTTCTGCGTTAGAAAGTGAAGTAAGTTGTCCTAGTTTTTACCATTCTTTTCCTATTTTATTGAAACAATAGAAAATTCAAGTTCTGAACTTATGAATTCAAATTATACCTAAACATAAGGATAAAAATATTTCATCGTATCTCTCTGGCCTCTTTGTTTGGTAGGTCACTGTTCAATCTTTCAGCAAGTAACAATAGTTCAATGTCTTTAGTGCCTGGGATAGTGAGATGGAACTGAGCAGTATCAAGCATTACTGTATATTGTATTTGTTGGAATGTTTGCCATTATGCCCCTTGTTATGCTAGAAAATCAAGAGTTTAAGACCTCATGGCAACACATTGAAACCACAACAATGCTCAGAATTACAACTTTAAGGTTCAAATAGGGTCATAAGCTCATAATTCAAATTTACTTTAGAGATCACCATGGGATTTTGACGTTTATCTTGGCATATGTGTGAGCAGAATCCAATTTTAGTTATTCTTGATAGCATATGTGAGACATTCACAACCTCTTTGATGGAAATGCTTTAACAATATCACTGTTTTTCATCATGAACACAGTTCTTTAAAACGGAACCTCATGCATGTGATCCATCAAGTTTACCCCAATATCCCCCAAGCAAAGAGATGGATGCAAAACGAAGAGATGAAGAAGCCAGACGGTTTGTCTCCCTACTACCCTATCTTTCCATTCCTTTAGAAAGTTGTGCTGTTTCAGAATATTTGCTTTTGCATCGTCTTTCTAAGTTATCTGTAATTTCATCTAAGTTCAAGCAATTTTGTTGATATAAAAGAGCATGTAGCAAGCAAATTGATAAGGTAATGTTCTCGCAACAAAAGTTTGTGTATGGAGAAATTGTATGATATAGAAGGACCAGATCATCAGGTTGAATTAGGAGTAGAGTCCTAAAATCTAGTTGAAGTAGGTATGTTGTCATCTTCTCCAGTATGCTTAGGTGTGCAATGGAACAGAGGACATTACTACTCACTTTGATGACAGGAATGCAATCAAAGCATAACATGACAAAGTTGCATTCAGCATAGTGGACTATAAAGAAGAAAAATTATTTGTTGTCTGAAAAGTATCTTCAGTGCACTGCAATGCCATATACTGATTTGTACCAAAAGACCAAGTCTTGGTTGTTGTGCCAAGATTCCTGGATTTCTGGGAACTTGTTGAGTACTATATTCTTGGACATCATCATGAGTCAAACAACAAATTGTCCCTCTTTCTGTTGCATTTTGAATACTTTTCTCTTCTAATATTCCCCTAATTGTAAAATATCTTTATTTCGTAAACCTGACCTCTTGACCTTCAGCCTGTTTATTGGCTTTTGCACTCTATAAAATGCTAACTGGCTTGTTCATTTGATGATAAACAGGTTAAGGGCTGCTGGTGGTAGAGCTAATGGTGATGGAGCTAGGAAGACAAGGACAAGGGATAGACCTAGGGCTGTTCCAGCACCGGAAGCAAATGCTGAACTTCAAGTTAATATTGACGTATGTGGAATAAACTTGCTTTCCTTTCTGTTTTCAGTTGCTCATTTATTCATTCTCATGCTCCGCTACAATTAGAGACATGCTCTTAAACAAGTTTAATCTCATGGCTCACTCAATCCTATGACTTGCAGAAAAGAAGACTAATAACGCATGCAAATGCGAAGAGCAAGAGTGAAAAGTTCCCTCCACCACATCAGGATGGTGCACTTGGATATCCTTTGGGTTGTTCAAATCACATGGAACCTGCATTTGAGCCCCCAGATCCATCTTCGTTCAGCACCGTATTTCCGTACGAGAAAGGCTCTGTACCTACATGGTCTGGACCATTGGCCGATCCTTCTTCAGGCAACCCGAAGCGAAAACACAAGTCTGGCCGCTCTTCAAAACAACCGGCTACTGCCCGTGCTCGATGATTCATTATATGATCTCTAGTGCATAAGAAGTCTCTGATACTAAAAAGGAAAACATACTCGCAGCGGTTCTTGCGAAGTGGGATATTTTGATTGCAATCAAGGCAAGCAACGATGCATTTTTTTTTCTCTAGATCCATGAATTCATTCCATGTAAGGATTTTTTTTCCGAACAGCAGTGTATAGGCCGGAGAGGGAGCTCAATTAGTCAAATTCTGTACATTAGGTTCTCTTTCCCATTCTTACAAGCAGGCAAGCAGCTATATGTCATGTTAGATTTATGATTCAGTAATGGAACTTTCAGATCTACTAGCATGTCACTGCAACTCTCTTACTTGCTTATATAGCTTATTACGGTCAATCGAACACCAAAATTTCATCTGATATGGTTATCTTCAGAGAAGCTGGAAAAGATACTCAAGAAAATATTCACCGTGATTCATTTCTTGATCACAATGTCTGACAAAACAGCTTTTATATGCTCAGCTTGTGTGCTGTTCACCGCGGCCTGATGCGTGGTCGAAGGTTGTACCTCCTCGCGATGGACGTGGTGACTGAATTTTTGCCGAGTTCTTCCGGCAAAACGCTGCCATTTCCACAGATTTCTCCCGGCAACACGAAATCCGGGTCAATTTTGCTGTCCACTTCGTCCTGCAACTGCTCGTCGAAGACCCATGAGCAGTCACCAATGCTGCTGCTGCTGCCATCACTCCCAGTACTCCATGGATTCATCTTGTCTCCTGGACCATGGAGGTAGAAAAATTTTTGGTCAAATTCAGTACTGAGATGACGGTTAAATGGCAGTTGATAGGTAAGGACAATGGACAAGGAGAGGAAAGGTTTGGACTTTGTCACAACTGTACTGGCACAATGGCTTAACTAGCTATTAATTGCATTGTCTGAATGCACAAGTGCTCACCGCCACCGGCATTGCCTTCAATCGTCCGGACTTTCTCCATCAATGTCTGCAGCAATTGATGGTTCAGTACTTCGTAATCCCTACAGCGAAAAAAGATCCAATCAGATTGAATCCCCATAATGCTTTTCTGCTAGATGTATAAAGATTACTGTTTGATGCTTCAGTGAGAGAGCCCTACTTGTATGTGCAAATGGAATGCAAGATCTGAACTGCAGCGGCAGCGAGGAACACTGATCTGATGAACTGCACTTTGGACATGACCAAGAACTGCCTGGTGAAGTCATCGGCTCCGAGCTTGATGACGACGATCTCAAGCACAAGCGTGATGCAGAGGCCTGACAAGAAACAGATGAACAGTTCAGAAAGTTCAGCAAAGTTTCTGTCTTTCTGAATGTTCGCAGTGTTTGTGGACGAAGTCTGAATCTCACCGAAGTAGAGGTGGCCTCTAATGGCGAAGGTTTGCTTGGCGCTGGTGAGCACGTAGACGAGGAATGTTATGCAGCAGTAGAAGAAGAAGGCCTTGATGAAACGGGACTCCACCAGAATGGCGTTGTGGAGGACGTAGAGCTTGTCCAGCGCAGCGAAGATGCTCGCCTGCTTAGCTCTGAACTCTTCCTGCATGTTTGTGGAGTGATATATCATACGTTGATTTTGTAAAATTTTTTCGTAACTATCTGAATGACATGCAAATTCCCTTAAAGGGGTAAAATGACCTTTTTCAAGCTTGCTTAACAAATGCCATGAGATAAGTGTTGTTTGCTGGTTGCTTGAAACATTGATGATACGAGGAATCAAGAACCAACCTGAGCTTCCAGTATAAATTCTGAATTTTTCATCAGGTCATCATGAGCGTGCCGGATCTGTTCTTGCCGAGACAGGAGCTCCTGCTGCTGCTGCTGGCCGAATTGCGCCAGCTTCTGAATGGTTTCCCTGCAATTTGCCGGTGTCCCAATTAGCCATTACTTGGTTCATCCTTTTAGGGGTTTTCGTTGTCACTTTTATTACCGAAGTCTATTCCATAATACTTCCTCTAGTCATAAATATTTAATGTTTAGTATAAAATTTAGTCAAAATTTTAAATTCCGACCATAAATTTTATATTAAAATAAATTTATAAAATCTATTAAGTTTATGGTATTATGATACACAATTTATTTTTTAAAACTAACCATTCAAAAAATTATTGATGGTCGAAATTTTAAAAGTTTGACATAATCTTGTCTTAAACGTTAAATATCTATAACTGAAGGGAGTAGGTCAGAAGACAAGCACCTAAAGTTAATCTTAGAAAGTTCAAACTTTAAAATTCAAAACCGCTTGGGATTAAATTTTGACAAATTTTATTTTAGACGAAAGGTTGTAACTTTGTGCTGCATTATTACCTGCTCTCCTGAAGGGCCTGTGTCTGGAAGCTGTAGAGATCATTGAGCCCCTCCATTGCTTTTGCTTGCCCATCCAAGAGCTGCATCTGGTTCTCCAGCGATCTGCCGGCGGCGTTGCCGATGTCGTCGGCGGTGCTCTGCAGGTCCTCCATCTTCGCCGCCATGGCGTCGCCGACGACCCTGACCTCCCTCCCGATGCCCATGGCCTCCTCCTTGAGCGTGCCCATCTCGACGCCGATGCTCCTGTACGACTCCTCTACCTGCGCCATGCCGGAGGCGATCTTGTCCCTCATCGCCGCCTGACCGTCCCTCAGCTCCGCCTGCGCGCCGGCGATCTCCTTGGACTGCTCGAAGATCTCCGCCGAGCGCCCCAGCACGTCGCCGATCCGGGCTTTGACGTCGTCGGACGCCATGGCCAGGTGCTCCGTCTGCGCTCCGATCGACGACAGCGATCGCCGGAGATGTTCTGATTCTTGCATGATCTGCTCCGACCTCTCCTCGATCGTCTCCAGCTTCTCGCTCGCCGACCTCGCCGACCTGGACAGCTCGTTCACGAGCCTCTCCGTGCTGTGCTTGAACGCCTCCGCCCTGCACATCAACGCCAAGAATTATCACGTCGCCATTGACAGAGTCACAGAGATGAAGTTGATCGGAGTCGGAGAAGAAGACGTGCTTACTGCAGTTGGTGGCAGAGGGTGTTGGTCTCGAGGAAGAAGGCGAGGAAGACCTTGGCCTCGGAGTCGGAGAGGAACTTGCGGCAGTGCAGCATCTCGGAGTGGGCGTCGCACGGCGGCAGCGGCGGCCGGCCGGAGTCCTCCTGGAAGCAGCCGCTGAGGTGCCAGGCGAGCCTGGACTGCCGCTCCTTGTCAGCGATGATGTCGGCGCAGCTGGCGAACAGGCTCCGGTACGCCTCGTTCCAGCAGGTGGGTGCCGGCCCGGCGCCACCGGCGGCGATCCTGCGCCGCGCGTTCTCCAGCAGCTTCTCGTCTCTCGCGTCCCCGCGGCAGCCGTCGATGGAGAAGTCGGCCACCGCGTCGCCGTCTAGCCGTGGCGGCGGCGCCATTGATGACTTCTTGGATGATGAGGAGAACATGCTCCATGAGAGAGCACTGGTTGCAGGGCACAGTGATGACACTATCACCAAGATCACTGACAAAACAAGGCCTCTGATTCTTCTCATTCTTCAATTCCCAGTCTGAATTCTGAAGAAATTTTTACCTGCATTATGAACAAGTGTTGCAAGCAAAATCAGTAATGCTTTTAGTAATTAAGATTTAGCACTTGCCCTGATTGAATTGGGCAGATCTTAGGAAGTTGTAAAGCCTATTGATCAATCATTAACATAAAGAAAAACTATTAATTCCATCTCTCATTTTTACACGCTGAATCGGAAGCGCAAAGCTGTACATGATCACGCATTCACATGAATGCCTGATCAAACAGAAACACAATTCTACATCTAGCATTCACAAGTTACAACCTATTAACATTGGAATCACTTCATAATGCTGCGTTTGGAGGAAGCTGATGAAACAAGAAAATTACTGCACTAAAGAAATACACTAGTATTCTCTACATGACAAATTTCAACAACGAGTGAAATTAAACTAGCTAGTTGGGTGCATGTGTCGTTTCAGTTTGCAAATTCCACAACTAGTGGCATCCTTTCGGTTCCACTGTTACCATGGAAGCAGCAGTAATGGCGAGCCAGTTAATTATTACAATTGGGGCGTAGGATTGCAGTTTTTGCCTTTGATTGATCTCTTTTTGCTCCTCTAATCGTCCTCACGGACGAGGAGTCCAAGAGAAAATGGCAGATACAAAGGAGGAAGAAAGGATCGAAGGATTGGAAAGCGTGGATCTCTGGCAACATTTATGGAGAAATCGAGCGGCCATGGCATGTTTAACCAAAGCACCCTGTCTTCTCGAAGAATTTTAGATAGAGTCGCTAAACAATAAAAGAAGGCCAATAGTCCTCAAATATAATGTGTATTAGTTTTTTTGTATGGTCTATAATATTATTTTTTCATCATATGATTTCTTCTATAATATATTATCAACAACTAGAAAATTAACATCATATGAAAATATTTTTAAAAACGAATCTAATAATATTACATGCATAATACTAAACACATGTATGCTTAAGAACGTATTATATTTTAGAACAAAAGAAGTATAGGGATTGTTTTGTTAGAAATGTAAAAACAGATCATTGGAGAGGTATTAGTGCATAATACCAGAGGTTTTAATAGGCTTCTTGGCGGCTAATTAAGCGATCAACCTTCCGTTCCCGCCAAGGAAGATTGATCTTAATTAGTTGTGGGGTTAATACGTCGGCGATACGTCTCGTCAACCTGCAACCACGAGCAACTTGCTGATGCATTTGGATGGCATGGCCTTCAGGAAAGCCATGGAAGCCGGCGAACTTACCGGCGGCGAGTCTTCCCGCCTGGTCCGGGCATCGTCGGCGGCGTCCTTCAGGGCAGCGCCTTGGTGTTGGGTGAGACGAGCAAATTTAAGGTTTAGAGATGGCTGCATACCAGACTGAAGTACACTATTATCGAAGAATAACAGTGGCTTCTAAGTGAGTACTAGAGTAATAAATTTTTTATATTAATCTTAAAAAACTTTGTCGTTACAGTGATCTGGATGTTTATTTATAGACTCTATGATTTTATTTACAGATGTTATTATATTATGGCTCTTTGATGAGATAGCTATAGAAGTATTCCAGTCTGCAGGCTCTTGACGGATCGTTGGGCTGTCACGTGGGCCACCGGGCCGCTACATGGGCCATATCCTTGATGATGGACCTTTTGGCTTCCTTGACCGTCCTGCCTCTAGCTAAGACAGACAAACTAGGGTCTCGCTCGGTCATCTTCTTTGGTCTCCTCATCTGTAGCTCCAGTACTTCGCCCCTATGTCCTTTGTCTTCGCAAGACATGCCGTGTCTTTCGTCCTTGAAGGGAAGGGACCGTGGCATATCTCCAACAACTACTCAACAGTAAACGAAAAAATGACACTCGATCCAAAATGTCCGAGAAAGCATTCTTGAATTTCGTGCGTGCAACTTTCACTAGGGTTTCTACAAAACTGTCATGGAAAAGCACATGATAAGGTCAACAAACAGTGTGTATTGTATGATCTAAGATTCGGTATCCGTCCATCGTACATGTTATTATCGGGGAGGCTAGTGCTGCCCATCAGATTGAATGTATGTCGAATACAGATGGCTGGGACTGTGATTTTGAAAAGGCAGCCTGCCTGCATTCTTAGCAGATAAAGCATCTCATGCTTAATTCACTCCCAGTCAAGGTATATTTCAGCTGCCAGGCCATCTGGACAAAGGTGTTGCTTCTCAAGCTGCTTCAAGTTGAGGGGTGAGGTTGTCCAAATTCACAGAAATATCAAGGCCCGACTTCGACATGGAACTGATCATTTTAGGGATATCTGAAATCAAAGCTTCCTCCAGGGCCTGACAAAGACAGAGATGTTATTAGATGATAGTATGATATGAAACCAACAGATACACTGCTATAAAAGCAGCAAAAGTACTTTGGCAAAAATAAGTGGCTTTTCCCAGTTCAAGTTGAGATCTCTTTATTTCTTCTAAAAATTACCAAATACCAACAAGTAATCACCGAAACTCCAGCCACACCAGCCATTATAGACAATAGGTATTCTAAAGTATGCCTCTGATATTTCATACTAGAATAACGGTGTGAGAGTTTATGTCCCAGCATAGAATAGGATGGCTACCTAGTGTTGCAAGGAGAAAATAATTCGTTCCTGAATTGCCAGGAAACAAAACAGAAGGTCGTTTAATCTCACCTTCCTATCATCTTTCTTCTGCCTTTTTATCACCTCTACTGGCCATTCAGCAACCAGCTTCTGGAGCTCATCCTTCACCAATTGTTTCTTCTCATCAGGTGAATGCTACATTCAACCACAAACTTTCATCAGGCACGTCTTGTCAAAGATAGCTTATGTAAACACCAAACAATCTCTATCTTAAGAATACAGGTCTAATAGCAATTAGCATAGCGAACCCAACCTTGTGAAGTAGTTTAATCATGTCAGCAGCGCTTTCTGGCTTGCGTTCAAGCAGAAATCCCTGCACAAAACGACTCATAATGAGTCTGACATTAGAAATCTGAGGTGGGCAGCATAAACAATTTATTGAAAGCACTGACTTAGTTATGCTAAAAGAAGGGGCAAAACTTGTAGCAATGAATCATGGACTACAATACATATGCAGTAATGTAGTGCTACTGCTACTATAGTACTATTTATTCTGAACGCTACTAGTTCTTAATGTGAAATGCTAAAAGTTATAATAGATGTGAGAAACTGAACCTACATCTTATAAGAATAATTACCTTTACACACGCAAAACCTGTTGCAAGACTATAGCGTTTGACTGACTTGCCTCTCAGGCTATTGATGTTCCATATAGATTGGGAGTCTCCTGCAGAAGAAAAGGTTTATTAGGTGCAATACCAAATCAAATCTTATCAGTTGAATGGTATAAAATAGAAAAGGAAAACTGAGATTTGAGTACCAAACAACTGAAAATAAATGTTTCGTAAACATTATTTTTTTGCTATATAACTGCTGCTCATGGCTGTAATCACGAAGGTAACTGCCAGAGTTGTGAGCCATGGCAGTTGAATGAGAAAAAAAAAACATGTTTAGTCCATCCCTAACTCATAGCAACTTCTTGTAACTTGGGTGAGGACCAGAACAGCAATGAAACATGCTTAGGTTTGTTGTAAGTTTTAATACTATACTAAAGATTAAAAAAAAAACATAAGAATCGAACTACTTACCAACTTTGGCAGCAAAGTCCATCCAAATGTCAAATGCAATACCATGCAGCTTGACTCCCGATTTCATGAATCTTATTGCATATTTTGAGAGTAAATCCCATCTATCAGCATTATAGCAGATGCTGCACAATACAGACAATCCATGGCATCAATAAGTTGCTTGGGGCAGAAAAAGAGGGGGGAGGGGGTGATTTATTTATAAAAACTAAAATTATAACTTAGTGTACTACAAAATAAAAACTCTAAAAAGAAATGAGTGCTTTGGTAAATAGAATCGAAGAACAGATGCAAACATACCTGAAGACTATATCAGCAGTGCCTGGTTGCAATGGCATTGAATTTCTCTGAAGGACTTGCATTATATTTCCCATTAGTTTAGTATCATTTTTCTCTTTAGCATGTTTCTGAAGAAGGGGAAAAAATCAATACCAAGCAGCATTGAGGATGATAAGAAAAGTTTTTATGTCATTGAATACCAGCAGATAATGAGCAGAACCAATGGTAGGCGTAATTCCATAAACATTATGTTTCCACAAAACCTTCAAACCTGGATTTATAGCACAAAACGAATTAATGGTGAGAAATAGGGTTCTGAGCTCCATTAGCCTCAAGTTTTGAGGCTAAAATGGAGCATTTCCAAACAGAAATGAAAAAATAAAGTTCAACACCTCACATATATTAGCCACACAAATTCCAGACAATAGAGAGAGTTAGCATGTCCACATAAATGAAGTGCCACACATGCCTAATTATATTAGCATTATTTAATCCTTACAATTGATCATTTAGACCTTTAAATAAAATAAGATCATACCATAGTCAAGGGTACCAACACGAGCACAAGCCTCTGCAACTTTCATGCAAAGATGATCGTTGAAGTTTGCATTGATGCGAAGATTTGATAGTCTCTGTATCAACAAATTGTGTTAGTTTAAAGATTACTTCTAGTGACAGAATAAATGTAAAGGAGAAATATAAAGAAATACCATCACCCATCTCATGTAAAAGAACATCAGTCACGTATTAATAGCATTACTAAAGTGCTAGCTATAAGGGGGATAAAGATAGGCACAAAAACCGGTCCTACAAAAACAATTAGAATCTTCCTGTTTAGCAATCCAAAATATTTTGGCATTTAAAATTATTCAGTAAAAATTTCAACCAATATGTTAATGGTATAGTGGAAACTGGAAACTCTATGCTAATTCAGCTGTCCAAGCATCTCAGCTTCATATAAATAAAGAAAAAAAACTGGAAATCAAAGATTAGATATATTTGCACTGCACATTCATTGATGGTGCTATTAATGAATATGTATAAGTTCTGACAATAATACAATCTATCATACAGTGCTCTAAACTGGCTTTCCAAACAACACACAATGGGTACAGAAAAGCCAAGTATAGTGAACAAGGATAGAAGGCGAAAAACATTCTGAAGTCTTTAACTTATGAGGAAAATCAAGGCACTTACAAATATTCTTAGCTTCTGCAAAATCTGAAAAAGTAGTTTGATGTCCTCCTTATTGGAACAGCTACTTATCATTGACCACAACCAGGCATTGGGAGGCATGGTCTCGGCTTCAACAGATTTCAACATTTTTTGATACAGCTCCTCTACAGCCTCTGTGGCCATCCATGGCATAAGAAAATAGGAACATGATATCAAACAACTAGCCATTGTGAAGATTACAAGTAGGATAGTACATACATTGGTATGACCACAGCAACTAAACATTTAAATTGAATAATTTGACAAGGTTATCAGAGGGGAGAGAACTAGTGGGGAATAGGAAATAAAAATGGCAAGGCCAGTGCAGAACATAGAATTCTAAACAACCTGTAGGTTGATCAATGTCACTTGCTTCTGTCGAGAAGTGAGTAGCTGCCATGTGATAACACACTGGTTTCTCATTCCACCGTTGAGAAGATATACATGGCCATAGCAAATTACCTAAATTATGCAAAATAAACATAGTTAGCGTAGTTTAATCAATTCAAAGCAGTTCAGTGGAAATGGAACAAACTAGTGAATACAAGTCGTTCCAACAGTTAAGGATCACTTAAGTCAGCCAGAAGCAGAAAATACACAGTCAATAAAAGCATCAGCAAACAAACTAGTACAATAAACAAGGGAAAAATTCTGGAAAAACAGAGTATGTTTCATTATAATCAGTTCAGCTGTATCTTCCATTAGCTACATTCAACTTGCCATTTTCTTTTCATTTTATTGTACTAGGTACTGGAATCAAGGGATACAGATAGCTTTATGACCTCAATGTTCAATGCAAGAAAGTTTCAATAATCAGTCGGGGAAATTTGAAAAGTGCGCTGGATTAACTATTATCAGCTGACAAGACAACATAAACCAGTAAGCAGTTCACCATATGGGAACTGCAGTGTAAGTCTCGGCTTCGACAAGTACACTTCTGATTACAAAGTAGAACTTGTCAAGTATGAGACCTATACCTGAACAAACAAGCGCAGACACAACATCCCAAATACCTGATATTTGATCATGGGACTCAGAGTCCCCAACATTCCTTCAAATTAGCCACCTTGTGTGAAATACTACCCCCACTAAGTCACCGGAGTTCACCACATCTTCTAGATAATAATGTACTAGCGAACATCTCCAATGCCAAAGTCCTTAAACCCCTCGCGTATCAGATCCCCTAACCCCACATCTTAACCACTTGATGTTAAGATCAGTAACAGGCTTAACAACATGAACCAACCCTCGGAACCACACAGCTCGAACGCCACCCCCCGCGCCCACCACCAGTTCGACGACATGCCGAGCCAGACAAACCGCGCAGCAGCGTGGCGAGATCACCACGAGCAGATAGAAAAAAAACATACGGATCAATGTCACAGAACTCACCAGGTACGCGAGACGAGGAGGCAGCGGAGAAGCTCCTACCCTGGTGCGGAGCGGACGGCGAGGGAGGGAGACCATTGAGATGGGGAAGGACGCCGCTCTCGCCGAGCGCCGCGCACCCGAGGCACGGTAAGGAGAGGACACCGGAGATCCCGGACGCCGCCGGCGACGTGAGGAGGCGGCGGGCGAGCCCGGCGGCGGCCTGCATGGCTGCTGCTGCTTCTCTGTGCGGCGGCCGGAGGGGAGACACAGTGAGCCTTCTGACGAAGCGACCGAATTGGGCTGAGATTTTGACTCATTAAAGCGTCTTATTATTGGGCTATTGGGCTGGGCTTTTTATAGAGAATTAGTATGGGCCATGATGGGCCGTATACCAAAAGGTCCAAAATAGCAGAGCTGCTTCCCTCATCAATCTGGATCGCACATATTTGATCCAACGGTAGATACATGTCCACGTTTCACTTTGGGATGGTGCAACTTGTTTATACGAACTTGTTACACACTGCAAATCACATGCCAAATCTCGCAATTCGCGTGCAAAAATCAAGCCACAGTTCATCCAAGCATCTGATACAGATCACATTTATATGCGAATCAAAATGCAAGCTCAGCGTCGGCAACAATGGAGTGCTAGGCTAGGCTAGGCTAGAGGGAGAACAGCTTCCTGAGGTTCATGGGCGAGATGTACTTGCTGTCGCCGTCGACGATGTACTTGGCCAGCAGCACGTTCGCCGCCTCGCTGGGGTGGTACGGGTCCCAGAAGACGTGGCTCTTCCGGTCGCCGCACATGCTCGACGCCGGCCCGCACGGCACCATCCCGGCGTACGTCCCGCCGTTGCCGCAGCACGCCATGCTCGCCGTCTCGAACCCGTAGGACTCGTAGTTGGTGATGACGTCCATGACGAGGTCGTAGACGTTGGCGAGGCAGAACTTGGCGCCGGGGAGCTCGCCGTTGAGCTGGATGAGGAGCTCCCGGAGGCGGCCGTTGTACTGCGACGCGAGCTGGTTGGGCAGCTTCACGCACTCGTTCTCGCCGACGCGGTTGATCGTCTTCTGGTACGGGATGCAGCCCAGCGGCCCAACGTTCGCCACCACGAACTTCCTCGCGTCCAGCGTGTACAGCCTCTGCAACAACAACGACGACGGCGAGCCGCCATTACCGCCGTTCAGAATCCAGCATTGTGGAACTGAAAACCATTTTAAGTCAGGCATCTGATGTCCGTACGCACCGTGAGCT
This sequence comes from Oryza meyeriana var. granulata, assembly GCA_003991445.1. Taxonomy (NCBI): domain Eukaryota; kingdom Viridiplantae; phylum Streptophyta; class Magnoliopsida; order Poales; family Poaceae; genus Oryza; species Oryza meyeriana. Next base: position 103,030 of record RYFJ01002366.1, read on the forward strand.
GTTCTCGGAGGTGGATGATGAGGTCGTTGATGAAGCCGTCGGGCGACTCGGCGACCCTGGTCCCGGCGGAGAGGACGGGCATGAGGTAGTTGTTCAGGAAGTCGTTGGAGCCGACGGTGACGGAGAAGATGGCCTTCTTCTTCAAGAACTCCTTGGCTTTGGCCTTGCCCAGGAGATCGTCCAGTTGCTTCCTCGTGATGTTGAAGTAGTCCACCTGCAGATCCATTCCGATCCTGTTCACCTGTATCCACAAGATAATTTGAAGAAATACATAAGCTTTTTGTGCCAGATTTGTGATCAGCTAGTTACTTAGCACATCAATGTCTGAAGAAGCTCACAAAAATTCTTCCTGTTCCGTTGAGAATCCCGGCACCTCCTGACGCGTAGTTGACGCCGTTGAGCAGTGCGCCGCCGGTCGTGTTCGGAGCAAGAAACGGCGGCGAGTAGTCCGTCTGGCCCAACATTTCTCCTGAATTCGAAAAAGACAAAGTTCAGTTCAGCCATGATCTTAAGATATAGGTTAGGTGGTCAGAAAAAAGAAATGCTAATCAATTTACCGATGATGTCGGCGATGGTCCTGCCGTTGGTGAAGCGGCCGGTGGGCATCCCGCCGGAGGCGGCGAAGTCGATGCCGTTGGGAGTCATGTTGGCCTTGGACAGCGACGGGAGGTAGTTGTTGTTCCCGGCGTCGACCAGCGAGTCCCCGAAGATGAACGACGCGCCGGAGCCGAACTCGTACACCTCCTCCCCGCTCACCGCCGCCATCACCGCCGCGCAGAACACCGCGGCGAAGGCCATTGCCGCCACATTCCGCGCCATGCTTCCCCGCGGCCAAGCAGCAGGCAACAACAGCAGCATGAAAATATAGCTAGCTACGGCTGATGACTCGATCGATCGATCTCTCCTAGCTAGTTCATGGTGAGCTCCATGGACAAGTAGTGAGCAGCAAGGACACTCACTCCACTTGATAAAATGTGTAGATCTCTTGTGTCGAGAAGATTGATCATATGATGGACTAGGTGTCTAATAATTAATGTATTCGCGTGCAGGTGTTAATTGGTTTGACGGCTGCTCTCTGTGGTCACTGGTCAGCGAGCTAGATATGGTGGTTTAGCAAACAATTAATAGTCTACTCACCCTTCAGTTTCAACACTTCTAATATCATTCTCAATGCAAAGATTTTATTGCGTGGTTTTCAAAAGTATCATATCATCTAAAGATATTTAAATTAATGGATAAAACTACTTCTCCTCATATAAAATTTGGTTTCACCGTTTTATATACTAACATATCATTTAAATGTTATATCTAAACGACTAATAAGAGTTAATGAAATATATAGAGATAAAATAAAAACATTTTCAATAAAAACTTCACACGGTTCTCAACGTGTTGAAAACCGTGAACATCAGTTTTACTCTAATAAAACTATTTTTATCTCTCTCATCTTTAATTTTTTTTATGTCATACTGATGTGTCACCTAAATATGAAACCTGTAAAACATATAACTCCTCTGCAATCCGCCATGCGTATTTGAGGAAAAGCGAAAGCAAATCAGCCTGGGTTGATGTGCGTTGGCGTCCAAAAGATTCGCACTTTTTTTTGCCTTTCCTCTCGCGTGTCCGTTGTTAGGTGAAGACGTGAAGTGTTAGTTGGTCTGAAATAACCGAACCCCCGCGGCTTCCCAGCTTGCGTCTGAAGCCTCGTCGTCCCGGTGTTCGCTGTCCGGTTCGCCGGCGACGCCATGGATGCCTTCTCCACCAGCGAACGTAACGGAGCTCGTCTTCTTCTTCTTCTACTCCGGCACGTACTGTGGCCTCATTCGGACGTCGGCGAGAGGTCGGCCCATTTTAAGGCCCACCACGTCGCGCCGAGTATCCTGTTCCGGCCCAAGACGTGGCTACCCCATTCGGCCCAGGTACGTGGCTGTCTCGTGGTTCCTTCCCAAATTGTGGCCCGTGGCTGTCTCATTCCGGCCCAATCTAATTGACTTCGACTTCGACGACGCCACCAGCGTCCGGGTTTCTCGTCTTGTCACGGGCGTCGCCGCCGTGACTTGGGCCGGCGGCGAGAAGATCGACTCTGCTACAAGAAAGTCAATAGACTCCTCATCTATCTATCTATCTGACTATCTTAAAATAAAAAAATCTAATACTAGATATGATATATATTAGTATTACCATATAGTGTGTCACATTCAATACTATTTTTTTTATTGTGAGACGAAGAAATTATTATTTATTATTATATACTAAAGATTTATTAAATATTCTGTAGAGCACATTTAAACCACCACATATCACCTTTCTAAACTAGAGAAAATCTTAGAAATTTTATTTCTAAAAGAAAAACAAAACATCCGAACTTTGATTCCCACTTAAATTGGTGAGGTCATTAATTTAGCCATCGGATTCGATGGCATATAAAAATACCACCGCATGATGCATGCGTGCGTGCACAGGCCGCCCCCTCCCTACGTACGGGCTGCTCTCCTCCTCTTTTTTAGCTGTTTTAGTTGGTCTTGAGCAATAAGAGATGGATTAGTTTTAAATGTCTATATTTTTTGAGTCATACGTTTGATTTTCAATCTATTTGAACCGTATTCTTTACAATTAAATCTACAGTTGAAGCCCCATCGTGACTATATTTTAAATTATAAAAAATATCTTTTTTGCGGGAGAAATTACAAAAAGATATATATATATAATGGACAATGTGGATTATATCACCATATATCGCTTTACAAACATGTGTAGCTAAACTAGATCCAGAATATCAGAAGAAAATAAATCCTTCTAATAAAAGCACTCCCAATAATTATAGATTGCATGTATTTTTTTTCGCTTTTACAGTCCAACTTCTAATGGATTGTAAAACAAAATAAAAATATTATAATATATTATAAATATCCATCGAAGACCATCTAGAGTTTTAAGTGGGCTGTATTCTTTAGAAAAAAACATTTAATTTGCAGGTTGCAATCTACTATATCAATACGGGAATAACCTAAGGTGTCAAACCTAAGTCACATCCTATCCCCACGAATTAGTTTTACGTACATATCCCTCTAAATGTATCAATTAGTGAGTCACAACTCATGAGGCGCTAATACATTACCTAGATTAGCTGAGATCAATCGAGTACATTACCTAGATTACTGCTTGATTTTTTTATCCATTATCTAAAAAAATCAAGCAGTAAAGATAAAGGGAGTTATTAAGCCAACTATGAATAACAGGAAGCATCGAGCAAGGAGTAAAAAAACAAAGCCATCTATGAGTAAAGGAGTGGCGTCTAGGTGTGTGGCAAACTTCACTTAAATTATAATTACAAGGAATGATAAAGCTGCTGTTTAGAAGGAGAATATTTATATTAACCAATTTTTTTTATTTTGTTTAGTTAATTTGGGGATGTAAATGATACTAATCTTATTGTTTAGAATTCGCATGAAAACAATATACTCTTCATAATTGGAATTCTCAAGAAAACAATATACTTATGAGACACACTTGAAAATATATAAATACTCTACACATGCTAATCAGATTTATATAATTGCGATCTTTATTTGAAATATTTTTTAAAGTACAAAATAAATTACCCTCAAGAATATACTAGCTAGCCATGTAATTTGCGTCGGTGATTTGTCTGCTTATATAACAAAAGCGCATTTAAGGTTTTAAAATTTAAGGAGAAAAATATAAAATTGTTGAGATTATAAAAACAATCCACCCTTTAATTCATCCTTAATTTGGTGATCATATGTTGTGCGCCTCAGTGATGTGATTCTGGTTGGAAAAGAACATCGAGAATTCTTATTTAATTTGGAAAATTTTGATAACGTGGTCATTTTGTGTGCCATGTGTGAAGATGTCAAGCATAAGAATCTGTTAGATGGTACGCTAGCTTTCTGGTATAAGTAGAACACATCATCCACGAACATTTCAAGTATATAGCTCAATGTATATTTATGTAAGGAATAAAAGGCCTGCGAAAGGTTTCCAAGATATGTTAAGAAAGAATAGAACTGCTAATATTTTTTTGACTTATCCGATCTTAATTTGCATTGCCCTTAATTTATAGGTCATGTTTTCTAAACAAATTATAGCATCACATTTAAAAAATAAGGATATATCCATTCAAGTGTGCGGGCCACCTCCTATGAAATTAGAGAACATCCTCTAAATGTCAATTAGGACATGTTCAATGCTCTACATTGGACGTTGATAGACAACAATTAATAGAAATTCCTATTTGAACCATCATTATTTAATAGAGAGAGAGGAAAAGGCTGTGTATCGTCTCAGGAAGAGACAATCTTGTACAAGAAACAACATATATAGGTTGGCTGACAATAGGTTCATCTAGATGGTCTAAACTATAAATTAAATGATTATTTTAACAGCACAATGTTATTTATAGAAGTAACTTTCGCTGATTTGGTAAATATTGTAGATAGCAACAAATGTCCTCTAATAAAACCCTCCAAAACTTCTCCTGACGCTTCTAATAGATAAGAGAAAAGAACGGCATGAGTCATGTGAGCCATGGAATCACGGCAAGTAACTAGTCCATGCACCTTCTCTATTTTGTCTTAACAAAAAATTACATAAAAACCAGCTTTATTGTTGCATGCTGCAACAATTCTTTTTTATTCCTAAATTTCAGATTCCAAAGATTCGAGTTGTCGGAGGATGAAACCTCGACGGCGGGAAGTCAGAAGACCCCCCCTTTTAAGATTCGGCCAGGGGAGTAGTTCTTAGGCGAAGCCGGCGTCAGGGCGTAGAAGAAAGATACGCGAAGAAGACGTAGAAGGAGCTGCGGGGTTCGGACCGTCTGAAGCTGATCCGGACCGTCCGAACCGTAGTAAAGCAGAAGGGTCCGGACCGTCCGGTGCAGGTCCGGACCGTCCGAAGCGTGGTGGTCGCACGGGGCGTCCGGGAAGACGATCCACAGTTGCGGACAGAGGAGGCAAGAGGATTTATACAGGTTCGGGCCGCCGGAGCGTAATACCCTACTCCATTGTGTATGCTATGTGGGGGTGAGTGTATTTACTGTGTTACAAGGAGAATCGAACCCTAGAGGTAGAGGGCCCGGGCTCAAGGAAGAAGAAGACCCGGGCTCCTGGAGTTCGTCTCCCCTCCAGTGTCTTTTGCTATGAGGTGGATGAATGTGGTATTGTGGTTACAAGGTGTATCTAGCTCACGGCCGGAGCCGAAGAAGAAGAACAGTGGTTCGAGAGTGAGCTCGGGGGTGCAGAGTAGAGAGTTAGAAGACGGAGGAGCTCCTGTGTCCTTCCTCCTATTTCCTCGGTGGCTTGGATCCTCCTTTATAGAGTCAGGGGAGTCCACAGTGCCCCGTACAGAGAGAGAGAGAGGGGTTGCTATGTCTTGTTGCACGCTCGTGGCCGCCTACTGCACCGCGCCGGAGAGACGTCCAGTCGCCCACGCCCGCTCGCTGAGCCGTGCGGGAGGCACGCTGGGTCGCCCGGTCGCCCGCTGCGGGTGGTTGGTCTGGTCGGCCCCTTGCTGGGCGGCTGTGTACGGCTACAGCAGTGCACCCTGTTGAGAAGTGAGAGTGCACGTCGCTGTGTCTCGGATTGTACAGGGAGCAGGCCCACGGGGGGCCGTCTTGAGAATCCACGCGCGTCCCACCGGATGGCGGGGCGCGGCACGCCCCGTCGCCTGTCACCCGGGTCTGGGGGCGGCGCCCCCGGGCACGGGGAGGCGCTCCCGGGGCCGGGGGCGACGCATCCGGGCGTGGGGGGGCGCGCCCTGGGCTCGGACACCGTGTGGGAGACACGGCCGGCACGGGGAGGCGCGTCCGCGGCCGGGGGCGACGCATCCTGGGACCGGGAGGCGCGCCCGGGCCCCGGACACCGTGCGAGAGACACGATCGCAGCCGGTCGTCAGTTGTGCAGGACGTGGCCCCGGGGAACTGACGTGGCCGAAGACCCACACGTCCCCGGCGACTGTGGATACCCCCAGTCCCGTTTCGCCGACACGAGTGATTTTAATTTAGAATTTATGTGTTCCGAAGGTCCTTCCAACAAAGAATATAATATTTTAGAAGAAAGTCACGCAAAATTTAAATATTCACATATTTAAGGTAATAAAATTTATAAATCATTAAATAAGATGCCCGTGCTTCTGCGCGGGCTTGCTTCTTAGTTATAAAGAAAGGATAAAGTCTATTAACTCTCTGATTGAAGTCAATAGACTTATTCCTATCTATTTCCTCTGGCTTTCAATGTCTAACGTTGTTGAATTTTGGACATATATTTGACCATTCGTTTTATTTTTAAAAAATATAATTATCATTAATTTTATTATGTTTTGTTTTATCACTATATATACTTTAAACATTACTTATATTTTTTAAATATGAATGGTAAAAATATGTCTAAAAATCAGCGACGTCAAACTTTAAAAACCCAGAGTTTTTAATTACGCGATCCACGGCACAGTCTGACGGTCACTCTGTAAGAGTCCATAACAATGTACGGTCGGTGGCCATGTTGCTTTGGTTAATCAATCAATTTACATATGGTCGCAATGACAGCGAAATATACATATGGCGGTAGCAGCAGTGGTACTGGTAGACTGTTGGACTTGGTAATACCAGTATTCCACATTTCTGACTAGGACAAGAGAGTAAGAGAGATGATACTCTACGGTCTCAACTTCAGTTTGCAGAGCAAGTCAAAGACGCATACAAGTGGTAGTTAGTTACAATGGACGCTAGCTTCTACCCAGTAGCGTAACCACAAGAGCTTATCTGAATTTTCTCTGTTTGATTAGAAGCCGATCATATACATGGCGTAAGAGGATCAGACAGGATGACAAATTGATAGAGGACTTTTATATTATAATATACTAGTAATGGGAAAGAATTAGTATGGGTGAAATCTAACTATTTATTTAAATAGTATATTAGTAAATGATGTGTTAATTATAAAAATTAACCACATTGTCACTGAGGATATTTTAGTCCAAAAAAATATTTCTATTCCAATCAGTTTGATATGACGCCAACGCCATCTCCTCTAGCATAAATCTCCATACGATCGGATAATAAAAAATACATAGTAATCAGCCAGAAATAACTAACAAATTATATATATGTTATTTTTATTTTTCCATAATACACTTATATTGGTGATATATACTATATATATTAGAAGTGTAAGTTTTAGCAGTATAAAGCGAATCGTTAGATCACTAGTCCACTAATATATTATAGTATATTATACTGTAAAGGGGCTCAATTGATAAGTGTATAAAGTGTATACTAGCCCTTTACTCGTACTAGTACTACATATTGGATAACGTACATCAAGTTGCAACTTCATCTACAAATTTAAAATAAACGCATCGATGCAGCGACGACTGTTTGTCAGCTTCATCAACCTTCATGGACGAATGGATGTTCGATCAGTATGCCCAGCCGGTATCCTCTGTTTTGGTTGATGGTCTGGTATTTGATGCTTCAATTTGTCAACTGGGAAATTTCTAACATTGTTTGCTCAATCCCAAGAAATTTCTCACACAATTTCTGGGGTCGCTTTCGTCGAAAGAATAATCAGTGCAGTGTTTGCATCAGAATTCAGAAACCAGGGGTTAGATCTGTACATAATCTATAGCATGTTGCATTGAGTCAACTCTCTGAAAATAATTTTGCTAGCTCAATGCTGCTATCGATCAAGTGTTCTTGCTATATAGTAGATAGATGGATGATCCGGTCGTGACGAGGATGCTATCTAATTTAGTTTGATAACACACTCGATCAGCTAGCTGCACGAGATGGTTATCCACCTCCTGCTGCTGTTCTTGATCTGTTACGCACCGACATCGTCGACGGCGGCCGGCGTTGAGGTCCCGTTCTACGAGGATTGCCCCAAGACGGCGGACGGGACGTACATGCCGAACAGCACGTACCAGTCCAACCTCGCCGCGCTCGCCGCGGAGCTCATCAGAAACTCGACGGAGTACGGCTCGGCCGCCGGCTCGTTTGGGGCGGCGCCGGACGTCGTCTACGGCGTCGCGCTCTGCCGTGGTGACTCCAAGGACTCCCTCTGCACCGGCTACCTCAGGGGCGCGTTCGACGCCGCCATGAACAAGACGGACAGGCCGCTCTGCGAGCTCCGCAAGAACGTGACGCTCTACTACGACCGCTTCCAGCTCCGGTTCTCCGACAGGGACTTCGTCTCCGGGTACGGCAACGAGCCGGAGTGGCCGCTGAACAACACCAACGTGGTGAACGCCTCCGTCGCCGGCAGGTTCCGGGAGCACGTCGCGGCGCTGCTGAACGCGACCGCCGACGACGCGGAGACGCAGCCGGACAGGTACGGCACCGGCGACTCGTGGTTCCAGGAGGAGCGGTCGATGGTGTACGCGCTGGTGCAGTGCACCCGCGACATGGCTCCCGGCCGCTGCCGCGCTTGCCTGCAGCGCATCATCTCGGAGATGCCGCTGATGCTGGACGCGAGCCAAATTGGCGGGAGAGTTCTTGGGGTTCGTTGCCTCCTTCGCTACGAGATGGCGTCCAATTCCTTCTTCCGCGTAGACAACAGGACGCTGCATCTTCAGAAGCAGCCCAACCGTACGATACGTACGCTCCTACCTGTCCATGCATATCAGTATTCATTTTGAGCAGAGATGCAGAAATATATATTTTTTTCCAGGTGATGCTCGTCATATATATTCTGATAGATATATTCGATTAATTCGTTTCTCTTGCTTGGTTGTGGTGCAGAAGAACCGGCTCCTAATTCGGGAGGTCAATGTAAGTTTTTACTGATCTAATTAATTACCGGCAGCTTTCACGAATGCAACATACTACTGCTTACTGAAGAAACCATACTAATTGGTGATCATCTGGCTTGCATGCTGTCACCTGCAGCCCGGACATGGCCATGGCCGGTCATCGTCGCTGTTGCCGGTGTAGCCGTATGCATTTCCTGCTTCTTTCTCTTCGGAGAGCTGAAGAAACGGAGACGAAGAGGTAGCATACAATTTTTGTTCTTTGCAACATTGCTAACATGTTTTATTCATATGCATATTTTGTTGCTGTACAACAGTACTAACATTTTCACTGCATATCTGTTTCAGCACGACTAAGATCAGAGCTGCGAAGGCTTTCCATGGCAGTACAGAACGTGATAACTCTCTGGAGGTTAGAAGAGGGCAACTCGGGATTTTCACTGTATGATTTCTCCCAAATAAAAGTTGCAACTAATAATTTCTCAAGTGAAAGTTTGCTTGGAAAAGGTGGCTTCGGATCTGTCTATAAAGTAAGTTCAGAGTTCAGACTTCAGAGTCACACATACCCCTGTTACAGTAGCAAGGAACTTTTTTTTAAGAGTCAATCCATTCTATGCCATCCACAAAAGACGGGTTTTACGATATGCCATGGACAAAGCTCAATTCTACAATATACCATCGAACAACACGTTTTCTTTCTTATATGCCATCACTGTTAATCAACCGTTAGTCAAACACCATTAAAAGAGAAAAATTACCATTTTACCCCTTAGATAAAATTGAGATTTTGCACAATACCATGTCGCATGAAATAATCTTGGATGATAAAAAACAAGCAATTCTATTTTTTGTCGACGAAAAATATATAATCATGACCAATGAAAACCATGAGTAGACATGATACCCAAGGGGTAAAATAGACATCTTCTCTCCCTTACGGAGTTTGACTAACGGTTGACTTAATGGCGATGGCATATTATAGAATTCTCACTTTATCGATGGCATAGAATGGATTAACTCTTTTTTTTAAGACAGCTGACCTGAACACTGCCAATTTCTTCACAAAAAAAACACATACACAGAGAGAGAGAGAATCAGTTTTTACCGATATCTTTTTGTTCCTAATATTGAGCAATTATAAATCCAGGGCCAATTGCCTAGTGGACCTGAAGTAGCAGCAAAAAGGCTTGCAGCATGCTCTGGACAGGGTCTACTGGAATTCAAGAACGAAATACAGCTTGTAGCAAGGCTTCAGCACAGGAATTTGGTCAGGCTACTGGGCTGTTGCATCGAAGGAGATCAGGAGAAGATACTCGTGTATGAGCACATGCCGAACAAAAGCTTAGACATGTTTATCTTTGGTACTAATTCAATGCCCACTCTTCTTAATTTGCACACAGCATATATGCTTCATGTATATATATAGTTTCAGACTGATCAAATTTGGTATTTGAAATTTGCAGATAATGTCAAACGAGAATTTCTAGACTGGCCTAAACGTCTCCACATAATCCATGGGATATCTCAAGGGCTGCTCTATCTTCACGAGCACTCGACAGTCTGTGTTGTCCATAGGGACCTTAAAGCAAGTAATGTTCTGCTGGATGCCGAGATGAACGCCAAGATTTCAGATTTCGGCATCGCTAGGATTTTTGGTTCAAATGCAGCTCAGTCAAGTACTACCAGAATTGTGGGCACCATGTAAGAATCAAGCTTAGTTTACTACTACTTAATCAGCAGTATTGATGCTGTGATGCATTCATACACAACACCTGAATTTAGAGTACTAATATCAATGTTTTGCAATGTGAAGATTACTAATTAACCATTTGCTTTCACTAATGTCAGTGGATACATAGCTCCGGAGTATGCATTAGACGGTGTTTGCTCGAGCAAAGCAGATGTTTTCAGCTTCGGCGTGCTCATTCTGGAGATTATCAGTGGGAAGAGGACTGGAGGTTCATATCGATACAACGACGGAAAGCTATACTGTCTCATTGCATATGTCAGTATCATCCATTCCTCTTCTTTTTTATCTCCCATGGAATCCATTAACTCTGCACACCTATGATCACTTATCTGAATCTGATCATCTCAAATCTTCTGACAGGCTTGGCTGCTATGGAAAGATGGCAGATGGCACGAGCTGATCGATGAATGCTTGGGAGATAGGCACCATGCATCGATCAGGATGTGCATGCAGGTGGCACTTCTGTGCGTTCAGGAGGACGCAGAGGACCGGCCAGCCATGGACGATGTGGTGAAGATGCTGAGCAACGAGCAGACGAGCCGGCCGGAGCCGAAGCATTCGGCCTACTTCAACGTGCGCCCCAGCGGCGATTCGTCGGCGTGCAACATCAGCATTAGCATGATCACGCCGAGATAATTGTGTAAATACCTTGTTCTGAAAATGTGTTCTTCCTTTCCTTTATGCCAATTACTCTCTCTAATTTTTAATAACTGATAATTTTGATTTTCTCGTTTAAACTTTGATCATTAATTGTTTTTTAATTGTTAGACCTAGATGAACAGAAGTTTGATTCTTATATTTAGAGCATACCCCACTTTAATAATATGTTATTATTTGTAGTGTTTGTAAATATTTAACAAAAAAGATGAGTGATCAAAGTTTAAAAGTGAATAGTGCCCAGTATTAATAATTAAGAAACGGAGGGAGTAGTTTTCTACATGCTAACTCTGAAAAATTAGAACATACGGAGTAGGAGGTCACTATTATACGGTTGTTCTACCCAAAAAAATATGTGGCAATATTCATGTACATAGAAACACATGTATGCATCACATAGATAAGTTATACCTACACGACAAGGACACATGATGATAAGTGTACACAAGTCAATCAATGTGATTTGTCACTATCCACACCGCTTAAATTTTGTACACAATTGGTATCAGATCCCTTCCTCTCCTAGGAGTTCTGTGTAAAAGTTGGTGTGGTGACTACAGAGATTTAGAAAAATTTCTATGTACTATGTATCTACAAGTGAAACTCTCGAGTAATATATATAAGATATTTATAACAAAAAATAAGCTCTTTGCAAGACATATATGGTTCATGAAAAATTAGTCAAGCCACACCGAATCTTTTTATCTATCCAGGGATAAATTATACTAGTGAAGAAGACCATTTTCATATTAGCCAAAATTGAATCGAACCATTGCTTATGAAATTTCTCCAATGTCTTTGCATTCCAAACACACAGTGGCGGACATAAGAGTTTGAAGACGGGAGTACAAACTTGAAAAGAAGCATTAATACATGGAAAAACCTAAAGCTCTATATTTTATTAAAGCAAATAATATCACATATGCAAAAAAAATATAAAATAATAAGAAAAATACTTATAATCAGCTATAGCTGCTTGCACTGCCACAGAAATGCTCATATGTACCACCCAATCAGTGCTAGATTAAAAAAATCCAGTATTGATAGAGTGATTCCAACTTAAAACACACCCCTGCGCCCTCTGAATTAAAGACCCAGCACTGATGCTAGACCATTAGTGCTGGGTCTTTCCCCCAGCTGGGATTGATGAGAGAGCCCCTCATCAATCCCGGTTCTAGTCTCCAACCGGCACTGATTACGACTCATCAGTGCCGGTTGGGGAGAAAAACTAGCGTTACGACTCATTGGTGCCGACCAACAGAGGGGAAAAAAATCATAATTGGCCAAGCCGACCGAGTCCACTGACGCTTCCGTAGTCGTCGCTCTCATCCTCTCACTCTTCTTGTCTCTTCCTCTTGCTCTTCCCTGTTGCCGGCGCTGGCGTCGCGCCTCCTCCTCGCCGCCACCATTGCCTCCCTCTTCCCAGCATGCCGCCACGCCCCTCTTCCTCTCTCTCTCTCTCTCTCTCTCTCTCTCTCTCTCCGTCCAGATCTAGTGGGGTGGTTGCATGGGGACGACACGTGAGATCAACTACGTTTGTGGCTCGATCCCCCCAGCGTGGCGGATCCAGTCGTTTGGAGCTCCGGGACGACTACAGCCATGGCTCCGACCGCCTCCAACCTCACCGCCCTCCAACGCCCCCAACGTGCTTGGGGGCTGCCACGAGCTTAGGCGTGGTCGGATGACGGCGGCGGCGGCGGTTTGAGGGAGACAGCAGCTGTAAGAAAGATCAATAGTGAGTTTGATTTTGATCTGTTGATCTATGAATGTGTAATGGATAGGCAATTGTAATGTGGTTGTTCTGGTGTTGTTGATGGGGATAGTTGAATAATTGAATGCCGTGATGTGGTTGTTCTCATTAATCTTGATTCGTGGATGTGGATCTTGTATTCTTGTTCTTGATTGCAATGTGGATGGGGATTAGGGTTCTTGATCTGCAATTTGGATAGGGATTAGGGGGACATGGATGTGGATGTGAATCTCAGGGTGCCGCTTGAAGTATTGGCTTGATTCGTCAACCTGCCTCTTTTTTTTGGACTCGGGGAAACACATCAGTGCCGGTTTTAAAAGTAGCACTGATGCACCCCCCCTCATCAGTAGCTAAAGTTTAGTGCCGGTTCGAGAACCGGCACTGATGAGGCTCCCCAACTGGCACAGATGACTTGTTCTGTAGTAGTCAGTGTATAGAACTTATACTCAAATAAGAAATCTAGCTGTCCAAGGGAGTAAAAATGTCATTTGCAGTACTAGATTTGGACTACAAATTTATACCATATGAACTAATTTGATAATTTTGTTGATAAATGTCACTATTTTCTAATCATGACACTTAAGTCGAAGCCTGAACCCCGTTACAAAAATTCTAGCTTTGCTAGGTTGTACCCCAAAATTATTTTTGTGAACATCCTTGGATTTAATAGGCATAATGCATGCTAATTTATGTGATTTTTTTAGTTATAATAGCTATATTTGTTCCTGCAAAATAGCCCCCCAAAAAGCTCCAGCCCAACACTACCACAAATGAATCGGTGGGCTTGGCCGGCTCAACCACTTATGATTTTCCCCTCTGTTGGTCGGCATTGATGAGTCGTAATGCGGGTTTTTCTTACCAATAGGCACTGATGAGTCTTAATCAATGCCGGTTGGAGGCTAGAACCGGGACTGATGAGGGGCCCTCTCATTAGTCCCGGTCGGGGGAAAGACCCGACACTAATGGTTTGTTACTCATTGTCAGGTCTTTAATTCTGAGGGTGCGGGGGTGGGTTTTAGGCCGAAAGCCCCCTATCAGTACCAGGTCCGTTTATGCAAACATACCTAATGGCTGAGGCTGACAACCTAAATTCCTATCTCCATGACCCAAGACATCCGATCGCCCGGCCATCACATGCTTGGCTCAAGCTCGAGGAAATTTGTATGTTCACAATTATAGCAAAACATGAATTAAAATAAAATAACATAAATTCCAAACAAATTTTTTAAAGAAAATGATGTCACTTGCATCACAACATATATAGTTTTTCCCCCCTAGGAGCTAGCCCGACAATACTATAAATATTTATATGCATGCATGAGCATACACTTTACAAGTAAAAATTGACATAAATATAATACATGATCCGGCACCATATGTATAGGTGTATCAGCTTTTAAAGCATGCCAAATCGCTCAAGGTTCACCATTTTGGCAATCTGCAGGTTTGTCCCCTCCTCCAAATTAATGCACACATACCATTAAAGAGTATGAGGCACTCACCTACACCAAGAAAAACAGCAAAAAGATTAAATACACATACTCATTGATACACATATGCATGCATGCATACATCAAAACACTTCATTGATGATTGATTGATTACCTAGTTGTTCACCAAGTCCATGATGAGATCATAATGCGGGTAGCCATTCAGCAGGGACTCTTCCTCCTCCACACAACGAGTGCAATTGCACCTTCTTCCAACAGATGAACCCTCGCCATTTGCCAAGGTCGTCAACACCGGTGTGTTAGGAGCAGCAACAATGGTGGAAGAAGAAGAAAAAGCATCAGCAGCATCAGAATACAAGTGAAGCCTATTTCTCATGGCCTCTTCAATCAGATCAAGCTGATCGCCACGAGCAATAGAAACTGTGGGATGATCAGCTTGTTTCAGAATACGAGGAAGAAGAGGAGGCGGCATCAGTGGCGGCCTCAGGATAGTCGATGCTATGGAGTTGGGATCATCCCTAAGCTCGGCGGTGCAGTGCGCGAAGAAGCAAATCCGGCGAGGACAACGCGTTCCAGCAGAGCACATGCGTGTGCGAAAGCGAGACGGATGCAGCCACAGCTCGAACACGCCATGCGCGTAGCGGCAACGCAGGCCATGGATGCAGCTCGGCACGGTGCCCAGTTGCGGCGACCGGAAGTCCGGGCATGACACAGCCACATACGCGAACCTGCGTGGGTCTCGCCGGCGCGCGCGCTCGCCCTTGTGCGCGTAGGGGCACGACGTCCAGTCATGGCTGGACGACCGTGGGCAGCGCTGCACCTTGTACATATGCATCCAGAACTCCTCCGACATGGATGCCCAAAGACGGTGACCTTGGTGAGCCCACGCGCCCCACTCAGTTGGGTCAGTGAGGTGTGGCACTTCATGGTTGGGAACTAGCCTGGTGATGTTGGTTGTCTGTGCAAACACATCAGGCATAGCCATGGCCACAAAAATATGCAAGCTATTATAGCTAGTACTACACCAATGCTATGCTAGATACATGTTAGAAACATTGGTATTCATGTTGGCTATGTCCTAATGCATGAAGGAGGAAGCCTTGTAGTATATGTGATGCCTATGTTAGTTTGAGGGGTGTGTGGATGTATTTATAGGGATGTAGTGCTTGGAGTTATGTATTGAATGAGTAGGATATTTTGTCCCTTGTGTACTTTGCTTTCAAAACTATAAAAACTTTATGTTTGTTGCATATCTTTAACTGATATCTGGACCCTTCCTCTTCCATGAGACTTTTTGTGTGAGAGATTACATACGTATATATCCATATTGTGGTTGGTAGGGATGACTAGGTAGACATTTGCATCGAGGATGGCCGATGTATATTGTGTACAAACCCCTCTTGATGTGAGTAAAGCAAATCAGATTGGTTTGGTATATTGTTATACAATGTCTTACTAGTGCAACGTGTAAAGGTGCATATGTACTTCCGAATCAAGAAGTTCAGGAAATTTGGCGATGCCAATTAGTTTTTTTCCCTTTTTCCTTTCTTTTGAGTATTCAATAATGAACGTTGATATCAATTTATAAAATTTATTCATAGTGATTCTTGATCAACACTTTAACTAGTTTTTACTAGACATATATAACAACGACTAAATTATTTTTAGCAGTAGACGGGTATAACGAACTAAAATAGCCAAATAAACCAATTAATTAATTATGATTGATTTCAAGCACTGCATATATACTAATATAATATGGATTGTATTAAACTCAAGCTGTATAACATCCTGTTTGAAAAAAAAGGCATTTTTTTCTTGAATCATGTGTGAATTGAATGGATTCTTGTATGGGCTCCTCCATTTTTTCTGCACTCTAAACATGAGATAAAAAAATTGAAATATGTGTGCAAAGGAAAGGAAATCACTTGCAACATATTACATACATTTTCTTCTCGGTAAAAAAAAGATACCTTTTCTTGAAGGAGTAAAATCATCATAAATAAGGGCCAACAAATATCAGAAGACATAATCCATAGATACCATCTGGGATAGGGCATTTATACAAATGAGAATGATGCAGAGATGAATGAGCCGAGGTTTGGCAACAAGATTTAATGCATAATAATAATAATAAACAACACAAGATGGGAATTCAGCATAGGAGAGCCATATTATTCATGAACTTGCTAGAAGAAACACTTAGATATAAATGGTGCATAAGATATATTGAGATCAGAAGGAGATAATACGAGAATGAGACTTCATAAGAACAAGGTGGCATTTTATCGGGTTCACCCTCGTAGTACCGATGTCTTGTGCTATATAGATAGTGTTGGTTCACCATTTGTATTCAAAAAGGGGATGAGAGATCCGCTACTTATAGCCGCATGGGTTAGCAGTAATGGCATGTAACGTTGACGTGTGGCAATCCTACCTGACACACAATTTATCTCTTAGTAGATATTTTACATGCATCCCGTGATGATATTTGTCGCATTATATATTATTACAACATGACATTCGTGACCTATATACGTGCATCGCTATCCCATCGAGAGAATAATTTTTCCTTTGGTAATTTCTTTTTATACATTACGTGTGTTCCATAATACTATTGCTCCTTTATTTATCCTATGTACTTGGATATATTACCTCCGTGTGGCTGTAGATTAATTCATCAGGAATTCAACATCATACTTTTTTTGGTAAGGCTCAAGAACCAAAATCAATAATTTGAGTATTCATGTTCGATCAGAATTTTTTTTGACCGGCGTATCTCTCCTACATATCGGATTAGGTAGAGTTTCATGGAAACTAAAGTGGGTCATCCCCTCTCCTCCCCCCAGCCCCCACCACAAAAAAAAGTAATTTGTGGATTAATTAATTTGTTGTCCTAATTAAATTAAAGGCACGCACTTTGTTTTCGTTAAGTTGGTAGCTAGAGTCTGGATTACTCTTAGGTGCATTGCGTGAAGTTAGATGTGTGCATCCAACGGTGAAAAAGCCAGCCACCCAGCTGAAAACGGCAGGCAGCTGCGCATGCCATAGATCGAGGAGAGCTAGGCGTACATGCGTATGAAAATGGGATCTTCTCCTATAATGCATATACAGTACATGTCTATCACATATGAACCTGAAAAAGATCAGGCTCACATGCAATAACAACTATTATACATAAAGTGCTGTAGAGGATAACCAGTTGGTATATATCATGTGCTCGTGTTATATTTGTAAAAGACGAGAAAGATGAAGATGAGATATTTTCTTTGTCTTAAAATAAAAAACTAGTCACATTCTAGTATATGTTATTACAAATATGTTATATTTAATATTAGATATTTTTCTATTTTGATACTGGGGGAGCAGCTTGCTTCCCATCATCGCTCGCGCGCGTGGAAGCCACGCCCACGCTCGCAACAAAGCTGACTCATCATCGATCGATGATCCTGTGCTGAATGCGTACGTGGCGCCGCGTCATCTCTGGCTAGCTAGCAAGCTATATGTAGTATATTGCACACGTACGTCTACGTGCAGTTTCGGTTGGGGCAAAGTGACAAATCTCACCTGCTCCTATCCCCGGTGCATGCATCTAAAAATATAATATAAGAACATCTTCATTAGTAACTCCTCTCAAATAGTTTTTTATGATGACAAAAAAATTAGATTTAGCAGGGACCCTACTAAGATCTCTAAATCTTTTCTCCAAGCTCTTAATCCTAGGGCTCTATACTATAGCTTCCATCGATATTATTTTTGGCGCCTACGATAATTCCCCACCACCGACGCATCTAAAAGGACAGAGATTGGAAGAGCGTATCTCTGAGAAGAAAAAGATCGAAGGGAAAACGGTAAGAACAATACCTTCACCTTGATCAGCCGCTGCCGTTGCCGCCCTGCTCGGTTGGCACCACCCCCCGCCCTGCTCAGCCACCGCCGCCGCTGCCCCACCGCCCCTGCTCGAACAGTCGCCTCTCTGCTCGGCCAATTGCTTGTATTGTCTGTATGCTCTAGTTTCCTCCTAGTGTTGTTCTTTGGTGTTCTTTTTTTTTTCAATACATCCTGCTGTCCTATGCTGTCATTGTGTCTCTGTATTGTGTATTGTGCATCTTGTGATATATCCACTTGCCTATGTTGCTATTTTTTTATATATATGAGCCCGCTATACTGTATATACTGTGATCTTTTTTTAATGTATATATCTTCTTTTTTAGATTATAAAAATTGACTACTTTTCTGGTTATTTTTTTTCTCTGTATTATGCATCATGTCTCTGTTATTTTTTTATAATAAACTACCTATACCATGGTTTGTGGTTTATAAAAACCTTTATTACAATTTATCAGTTTATCTATCTATTGTCGTGACTAGACTGTAATGGCCAGTGGAAATGATTCCTTTCTGTACATGTTGACTGAGGACACCGATATCGATGCATTTATATATGTTTTAATTATAGTGTCAAACTATATATATATATATATATATATATATATATATATATATATATATATATATATATATATATATAGTCTATGGTGAAATATAATAGAAAAAAAATAGGGACTGAGAAATAGAAGTTGTTGCTGAAGTTTGGGACATTTTTAGGATTCAATAAAAATAAGGACATCCTGTATTTAATTTTTAGAGGCTCTAAAATATGAGCCATCGCTGAAGAGGCTCTCTAAGGATGTGTTTGGTTTAGGGATGATGTAGGATGTGTTAGACCCATCTTTTTTTTGGGATGGGATGGCTCTAGTTATTTGTTTGGTTTGAGAAATGGGGTGGTCCTAGTTTTTTGTTTGGTAGAAGGGATTAGAGTGGGCGGGGGCAGACGAGGCCGAGGGTCCGGACCATCCTCACCCTGTCCGGACGGTCTGGACTGTCGCCCGTTGCCGCTCCCGTCGCTCGCAGCTTCGCGCCGTCGGCTCCGTCGCCCGCAACTCCTTGCGCCGTCACCGCTCCGTCGCCCGTCGCAGCTCCCTACGCCGTTGGCTCCATCGCCCGTAGCTCCTCCGTCGCTCGTCGCAGCTCCCTACGCCGTCGGCTCCATCGCCCGTAGCTCCCTGCGCCGTCGCCGCTCGCCGCTCCGTCGCCGCTCCCTGCGCCCCTCCGGCCTCCCGAGCTCCGCTGAGCTCCCTGGGCCCCTCCGACCTCCCGAGCTCCGCCGAGCTCCCTGGGCGCTCCCTCCTGGGTTGCGCCGTCACCACTCCTGCCGTGGCCGCTCCCCCTGGCCTGCGCCGTCGCCGCTCCCGCCGTCGCTGGCCTACGCCGTCACTGCGCGTCGACCGCCCGCGAGAGCCGGGTCGGCGCGGTCCGGCCGTTTTGGCCGGATCGATCGGTCCCAAATATTTGAGGAATATTCCCCTGTTAGATCCATCCCAACCCACTAGTCCACAAACCAAACACAACAAAAAATAGGATGAACCTATCCCAACCCATCAAATCCATCCAACCAAACAGATCCTAATAGTGCAGGGCTCGCCTCTCACTCCTGTGCTGAATGCATACAGTTTCGGTTGCACCTCCATGCATCGCTCGCCTAATCAAGCTTGAAATATAATAGTGGGGCTTCTCCTTGAAGCTTAATTAACTAACTCCCAGCTAGCTAACTTATATGGTCTTTGAAGGGGTTTATTTGTTCTGGCTTATAAGCCATACGTAAAACAAAAAATATCATTAGCATGTAATTAATTAAGTATTAACTATTAAAAACTTGAAAAATAGATCTATTTGATTTTTTTACAGATATTTTCATATAAAAAATTTTTGTAAAAAAATATCGTTTAGCATTTCGGAAAGCGTGCTTACGAGAGACAAGAAAATAAGCTGAGGGAAATAAGTAGTGCCGAACGGTGTGTAAGTGCCTTCCTTTCCGTTCTTTCTCTAGATTTTTAAAACGGATTATTTTTTCATCTAAAAATACGATTTTTTAAAAAACTTTTTTTACTATATTGATTATAGACCACCTATTATAAATTATTTTTAAAAATATTAATTTATCATATTAATAAAAAACAATCCATACGAACAATCTAGAAAAAAACTACCTTAAACACGGCCTTAATTAGCTTATCGATCTCAATCTCATGCAGTCATGCTAATTAATTTCTACGTGCACGTGGAGACTGCAGGCAGGTCTCTCATACGCGTGCATCATCAGGCTGCAGGGGTACGTAGTCGGTCGTGGCTGCATATGCATGCAATGCTGATGATAATAATATCATCAGTTTCCACTGATCTCTACCTTGAAGCTAGCGGTGCTGCGTCACTCTGGGCTGTCGGTGCATGTTGCTAGCTTGGTTCCGTGCGTGGTCGTCCCGCAATTAATAGTCAGTTTCATGCTTTCATTTTGACACAAGCGCCTTAATTTAAGCCTTCTCAGGCCAGGCATGCATGCGCACGCATGACGCTATAGTCCCTCCTATTGAAAATATAAGCCTATTAGATTTCTACCATAGTCTTTAATATTATACTTTGATTATTATTTTTTTATAATATATTATTAATAATTATAAAATTAACATCATATGAAAATATTTTTTAAATACAAATCTAGTGATACTACGTGCATGATATTTAAACACATACTCCCTCTGTCCCTTGAAGACCGTTTTTTAAGTTAGTCAAGGAGAAATTAAACAATAGATCAAAAGACTACTATTTCTTAATTAATGTGAAGAGAAAATAGAGAGGGGTGAGAAAATTAGGAGTATAAGAGAGTTCTATTGGTTGGATGATTAAAACGATAAAATTATATTAAAGCTGTATA
The DNA here is from genome assembly GCA_003991445.1 of Oryza meyeriana var. granulata. Taxonomy (NCBI): domain Eukaryota; kingdom Viridiplantae; phylum Streptophyta; class Magnoliopsida; order Poales; family Poaceae; genus Oryza; species Oryza meyeriana. The sequence goes on from RYFJ01002366.1 coordinate 124,173, forward strand.
GTGCATCCACTTTAAAACACTCTTTTGTGGGATAAATACTTGCCCTAAAACAAAGGGATGGAAGAAGTATATTTTTGTTTAATTATTACTCCCTCCGTTCCTAAAAGACTGTTGTTTTAGTCAATTATTTGTTCCACAAAGAGTGTGTTTTAAGTAGATGCACTAGATATCTTTAATACAATTTTATCGTTTTAACCATCCAACCAATAGGACTCTCTCGTCCTCTTCATTTTCTCCCCTCTCCCTATTTTTTTTCACATTAATTAAGGACATAATAGTTTTTTGATTTCATGCTTAATTTTTCTTTAACTAACTTAAAACAACGATTTTTTAGGACAGAGAGAGTAGTTAAAATTTTTAAATATTGACTTTATGCCTTATATCACATATAAGTATGATCAACTAGCAAAGTCAGCCTAAGCAGTAGCACATAAGTGAAGAAACGACGTGGTCCTGTTTATACAGCCCTCCACGCAACAAGATTCCCTCTTCCGGGCCGGCCCACTAGGCTGGATTTCCTTCATGAGTTGGGCCATCAGGCTGTGCTACTGGTCACCCTCTGATATGGGCCTTAAAGTATATTCTGGATGAAAAGCATCGGCCCACGCATAGGCCCATATAAAGAACAAAAATACAGGGACCAAAAATTAATTTTGAAGAATTAGCAGGGGCTGCGCGAACGCGTACACCCTCTACCACAAATTATGACGTCCACTCTCCCACTTGGGGAGATGGTAGACCAACGTGCTCACCAGGTGCAATGTGAGCCATTAATCTGGGCCACGTGTCTTGTTCATCGCCCGTCGACCCTGTCCAGGTAAGTACGTTGCAACAGGCACCCACCGCCTCTTTTATAGCAACTATAGGTGGCCAAACGGGTCTCCTGGATCAGCACGGCCCGAGACACGGTCCGGCACGGCATGTTAAGGTACGGCTCCTATAGCAGGCCGTGACGTACCGGTTCATGTACCGAGGTCTTCGTCCAGACACGGCTCATAAAGGTGACGGGCCGTGCCGTGTCGGTACAGGCCCGAATCAACACATAGGCCGGCGGTTGGCCCATTAGCACGTTTGGCCCATAAAATTTAAAAATATAAGATGAAAAAAATAAAAAACTGAAGGAAAAATATTAAGAAAAATTAGGAAAAAATAGGAAAAAAAATAGTGGAAAAATTAGAAAAAATAAGAAAAAATAGAGAAAAAATAGAAAAATTATGGAAAAAATAATGGGCCGATCGGGCCGTGCCTGTGCCGACCCGGTGACAGCCATGCCGTGTCGGGCCGGCCCACGGGTTGAGGCGCCGACCCAAACACGGCACGGCTCACGGCCACCTATGCCCGGGCCGACCCGACAGGGCACGGCCCGTTTGGACATCACTAATAGCAACCGCTCCTACCCCCATCGCCTCGAGCTGTCGAGATGGTACTATACTAAACAAGAGCGCTGCGGGGTCGTGCGTAATGGCTCCCGGGCTGGGCCTGCATTACGTGGGCCTAAGCCTTTTTAGTCAGCTTACAGCTTACATACTCCTTCCGTCTTAAAATAAAAAAATTTAGTATTTTCTTTGTCCTATAATAGTAGGGTTTTTCTATTTTTTAAGAAAATTAATATTGAGATGAGAAATAGTTGTAATTGGTTAAGAGGAGGAGATAGGTCACCATACCGTTTGGAGGGGGTTACCGTCCCCCTACAGTATGGTGGTTACCGTGCGGTTATCACGGTAACCGTCCAAAACAGCACAAATTTCATCTCCAATAATTTGAGTTTAAAATTTTCAAATCTCACGATAAGGTTGCGGTTACCGTGGTAAGGTCGTGGTTACTGTGTGATATCGCATGGTAATCACATGGTAACCGCGGTATGTTGAAACTAAAAAAAATACGGAAAAAATTGTAAAAAGTAGTAAAAATTCTAAAAAAAATTATAGAACATTCAGAAAAAAAATTGTAGATATCTCTAGAAAACAATGTAATATTACATAATTTTTTTATAACCCTTGCTATCGTTTTTATACTTAAACAAAGTAGAAATTATATCCCAATCCATTTCTTTTTTTTATTTTCGACGGAGCTTCAAAATATAAAGTAAATTTTATTATTTTTACAAACTTTCTTTATCATAGTGATCCATAATTCTAGTACTACATACTAGACTTTTTTTGAATTTTTTTATTTTTTAAAAAAATTTGAATTCGGATAAAATTTGTTTAAACCAAACCGTCGATAACCGAAACCACACCCCAATGGTTTGGTTTGGATGAAATTTAAATTCAGATGAAATTTGTGATTGGTTGATAGGTGAAGAAACAGTGATATTTGGGTAGTAGTATTATAGGATGGATGGAGTACTAAATGTGTCATATCTTAATAGTATTAGGACATAACGCATTCAATACTAGGCCTTTATTTATTTTGTGAGGAAGAAGATCGGAATAACAGAAATGATTTTTTTTTGAGATACCATATCAGTTCGTGTTTAAGGAACACACGCATGGTCGAGTAGAGGAGAGACGTGGGGAAATCAGTTGGGGGCAATCTATTTCTTGCAGGTCTCTCATGGTGTTGGATCAGATCAGGTCTTCGTCGCCATGTTTTGATTCGCTTCTTCCCCTTCAGCCCTTCTTCTCTTCGGTGCTGTTTCCGATTGGGAAGATACAAGTTCCAGGCTCCATTTTAGGGCCGTCGCCTGCGTTTCTTTGTCCACGCGTCGAGCCTCGCTGGAGCTGCCAGTGACGGCCACCTGCCCTGCCGGGACAGCGGCGCCCATCCATGTGATTTCTCAACGAGAGTTGTGCCAATCCAGACTCCAGAATGGTCTGGTTGGTTGGGTTCAGTGCAGCGAGAGTAACTTCTTTTTTTCTCAAACATAAATGAAGTTTTTATTGAATCCAGTCAATTAGATTGAGATGATACGACCTATTCGCTTTGCAGCTTGCTACAATTTTCTTCAGGTTATTCAGTCGTCTGTTTTTAACTAAAAAAGTGCAACGATTTCTTGCGAGATCTTGTTGGACAAATCAGGATTCAGCAGTTCCAATAATATAGTAATGACGCGACAACGAAAGTTCATGTTTTTCTTTGGGTCCCAGACTCCCAGCGTCTTGAGGCGTTGGCATAACCGGAGGAGCGCGAGCCGCATATTCTCTCTCTTCTCCCTCCATACACAGCGCCGGGAAAGCGACTGCCAGGCTCCCACCCCGCATTAATACTCGCCTCCCACTTAGTTTGTTCATCCAATCCAGCCTCTCTTTCTTGCCATCTTGGAGCTAGCTCCCTATGAGGTCAAATTCTTTGCCCCTAAGCTTCCTTTCTCCCCCTAATTTATTTTCTTCTTGTTGTTTGTCCATACGATGCAAGGCGATAGCTTGGTGGTATCCAGTTCGATTGTGAGATCGTTTGCTCCTTTTCTTTCCTCTGCATTTCGAAGCTCATAAAGTTGGGTTCTTTTTGCTTGCTTTTGTGATTCAGTCAGATTCATTTGATGGAGCTTGGTTTGGATGTATCTGTAGGTTCATGGAAAGGTGGAGATGCGTCAGTGTGGTGGCTCTGGTGCTTTTGTTGTCCACTGCCTCGCATGGGAGAGGTGGTTTGATGTGATTCTTTGCTCTCAATTTCCAATTTGGATTCTTTCTGGGTTATTGTTCTAAGTTTGCCTCAATGTATTCCAAGAATGGGTTAACATTTAACAGAACAGTAACTGTTTTCGTATGACTGCTTTCATTGGAGAAAGCAATGTATACTTTTCTAGAGAAAAGGGGCATCTAGCGGCTGACATATGTGCTTGTCCTGTTCCTTTAATTTTACAAAGTTATGGGTTTTGGCTGTCGGTTAGGGATGAAATGACCAGTAACTGGAGTCTGGAGTTACTGGACTAGTTGACCAAGCTACTAGCTGTTGTGATTGAGGGATGCATGAGCAAGAGTAGGTGGGTGGCAGTTGGAATTTCTTGCTGCCCTGTTGTTACTAGCTGTCCTAATTGCTCCCCTAATTGCTGAGAAGGAAGCCAAGGTTGGTGGATAACAACATTGGCAATAAAGAAGTTGATGGACCATAGCAGAAAGATAATAGATATTATTGTGTTCTGAGGAATCTATTATGCCGAGCGCATATTTGAACCTTAAATTTGAGTTCGCGACTACTAAATCTTGCTTCTTTAGATTTGGACTCCACATCATTACAGCTGGATTCTTTGTGTTCATAAAACTTGGTCGCAGGATCCCGAAATAGGTGTAGTTGAAACCTTTATAGAGTATTCTATAGTTTGGCTTTCACCAATGCAAACTTACCCATCTGTTCGTGAAAGTTACTAATTTAGTACTTGCTACATGCCATCTACCATATATTATATACACTTTTTTGGGGCATTAATAGTTACCCATCATAGTAAAACCATTTCCATTATCTAAAAAAAATAGCACGCGTCATATGGAACTATGGAGTTTTGAGAATATGATATCAGCTTTCCTTCACTTTTGCACATATGGGGATTAAATACCTATTTTAAGCATATCCAAACAGGCCCAATATCATTTATCAGTTTTCTTTTCATTTGTCAAATTTTAGTTTATTACTGAATTTATTGTTGGTTCTTCTGCTGCATGCCTTCTTATAGTAGATGTAGTTGATCATGAATGTTATATTCACACTTTAATCATAAAAAACTGGAGTAAGCTAACTTTTTTCACTATAACAGATCTCTCCGACAAGCATTGCAAGCAGCATTTGAACTATAACCATACTCTTGCCATGACTCTTGTGGAATATGCTTCTGCTGTAAGAAACTTTTCCTTACTATTAGATGGGTAGAATGTGTTCTAAACAACATTTTGTTCATATTTGAGTTTCACAAGGAAACTGTGTTTCTATCTTGTTTCTCTTTTTGTTCGAAAATAAACTTAGCCGATGATTCTTTCTTTGTTGTCTACAGGTGTACATGACAGATTTAACAGGTCTGTATACATGGACATGCTCAAGGTGTAATGACTTGACTCAAGTAAGAAGCCTTCTAGTTTGTTCTGTTCCATTCATATTTAGAGGGATACTCATTGATCGCAGGTTAAAGCATATGTGGTTACTGATGGTTGGGGGTAAAATCCTCTCAAATATTTCATTCTTTAGGATCTACCATTTCTCTTAATGAAACATAGAGGCATTTTTGTTTTCTTTTTCTTTAGAAAAATATTTCTTTTGACACGGACAGGATAAATTTGTTGCTAGTTTTGATGTGGCTGCCTTTGAAATAGGGCTTTGAGATGAGATCTCTAATTGTGGATGTGGAGAACTGCCTGCAGGTTCTTATCTTACAAATTTCAAATTATCATAAAATTTCCATGATATTTGGGTACATTAAGCTTTTAATGGTTTTATATTGTGTGGCATTATGTTGGTGAACAACATAGCAGGCATTCGTTGGTGTAGATTTCAATCTAAATGCAATAATTGTTGCAATAAGAGGGACTCAAGAGAACAGGTACGCTGATTTTGCACAGTGCGTTACCATCCTCTGTTCACATGTGATTTATTTCTTGATTTGCTTATTCAGCGTGCAGAATTGGATCAAGGACTTGATATGGAGGCAGCTTGATCTGAGCTACCCAAACATGCCTAACGCAAAGGTTATTACTGCCAACAAAGTGTTTTATCTCCTTTTATTAAAAGAAGACCAACGTTCATGCTTTTTCTAAAATATCTCTACTCTGATTAAAGGTGCACAGTGGATTTTTCTCCTCCTATAATAACACAATTTTACGTCTAGCTATCACAAGTGCTGTCCACAAGGCAAGAAAGTCGTATGGAGATATCAGTGTCATAGTTACAGGGCACTCAATGGGAGGAGCCATGGCATCTTTTTGTGCGCTTGATCTTGCTGTAAGTACCTGCCAGCCCAAAGTTTTACTAATACATCCAGTATTCAGACTTCAGATTCTTCTAAGACATTCTAGATTGAAATCTTTGTTTCAAATTCTTTCCATAAAAAGATTTCTAATTGTTGCCATTGGTTGTTACGTAAACTGATGTCTTCTTGTTCTTTAATTCTATCCACAGATCAATCTTGGAAGCGATAGTGTTCAACTCATAACTTTCGGACAGCCTCGTGTTGGCAATGCTGCTTTTGCCTCTTACTTCGCCAAATATGTACCCAACACAATTAGAGTTACACATGGACATGATATTGTGCCACATTTGCCCCCTTATTTCTCCTTTCTTCCGCATCTAACATACCACCACTTCCCAAGAGAGGTATGTTCTGCTCACCTTCCATGCAACAATGAGTATAAACCTACCATTCTGGAAAGTTTTTTTTTATTACGTAAAGCATTCTGGAAAGTGGAAGCACCATTCTAGTTTCTGGAAAGTGATGATTACATCCATACCATCCTATTGCATTTCTTCCCGAACACCAAGACCTAGATGTGCCAATTATACCCAAGCTAAATCAAATATGCAAATATTCTATTAGAGATGTGTTACATCCCTGTGCACACATAAAAGGCTTGTTCAAATTTCAGGTATGGGTTAATGATTCTGACAACAACATAACCGAACAGATATGTGATGATAGTGGCGAAGATCCAGACTGTTGCAGGTTTAAAGGCTCGTTTAACTCCCTGGCAGCTCAATCTGGTTTCTCTTTAGCTTCTAATCACAATTTTCGTTCCCTCGTTTATTTTCCAAGGTGTATCTCCACATGGAGTTTGAGCATTCAAGACCATTTCACATACCTGGGAGTTGATATGGAAGCTGACGACTGGAGCACTTGTAGAATCATCACAGCTAAAAATGTTAAGCAATTCCAAAAGGATCTCGCCAGCAACATCATCATCTCAAAGCACTCTGTCGATGTCACTATTGTAGAACCTAGTTCACAAACATATTGAAGCAATTCTAGGTAGTCTACGATATTTATTTTATTCGATTTGGAGCAAAGGATGGATCCTTCCTCTTTTCTCAAAGATGAAGACTTCGTTAGAAATTCATTCAGATTTGGATATACAGTGTTCTTTTCATAGCTTGTGAATATGTAGAGATGTACATAAGAATGATACATTCATAGGTCTTGGTTTCTTATTCCCCTTTTCTGATGCACGAACGGTTGTGTCTGGTTATGCATCTTGTAAATACAATAAAAACAAGAATATTTCCATCCATGTATGAATATCCATACAGTAATTTGTATCTTCCACAAGTGTAAGTAAAAGATAATTATCTGTGACTTTTAGCATGGATCTGAAATAGGAATTCATTGCAGGACTGTTAACTCTTCTGAAACTGAACTTGGTCACCAGATTAATCCTTGTGCTGTCAGCTGTCAGTGCTGCACATTGGCATATGGAATTGCGAGGTTTCAGGTTGCTTCCTTATTTCAGTAAAGTTCAGTCAGAAGAAACAGAATCCAGACCTCTGCTATATTGCATGCTTTCAGGTTTCAGAGGTTCAGGTGGCCATCTGAGCATGACCAGATTATAGTCTTATAGCAGGTCGTCCTCTGTCAAGACCGAAATGAACCAAGAGTCCCAACATTAAGAATTTTACCAACTAATTACAGTAACTTGGAATGATCCTTTGTGCTTGGATTTCTCGAGCTCTGAATGACTCTCAATCTTGCTTGGATTGCTTTAACTCTGAATCTTCTAAATTTTCAGCCTCTGGCATCTTCAAATTCGCCAAAGCCCGAGTCCTCCTTGTCGTCAATGCTGAACACGCAAGAACACATCCAGTACTCGTATTTCTCCTCACTTACCCATATGCAGGGCCCTTTTTGCAAAATATCAGATCACTTGGTCTTGGTGATCCTAATCAGGGTCTTTTTTGAAAAATATCTGATCGGCCACTATTGGTAACGAACTAACGATCCTAACCAGGGTCTTTTTTGCAAAATATTGAATCTAAGCGGCTTAGTTATGCTTAGCCGTTGGATCTTTATGTACGGTCCGGATTAAATATCTAAGCGGATATTTCCAAAAATGTCCCTACGATGTCCCATTATTTCGCTATCATTTCACCTTCCTCCCATTCCCCCTAATAATCCCCACTTGAGAGTTGAGACGTCGACGGAGCTCCGGCGAGCCCACGGCGGCGACCGGCGAATCTCTTCTGTAGGCCGGGATGATGGGCCAGCACAAATCCGAATCCACATACGAGATCTAGAGTAGCCTCCTCGCCACCCTGTTCTCCTAGGTGACAATAGAACCTCCGTCGGCGGCGGCATGTCGGCGGACAGCGGCATGAAAGCTTCACAGACGAGTAGCATGAGGAGGGCAGCAGGCCGGCCCAAGATCGGCGACCTCGCGACCAGCGACGTGGTGGTGCGGCTGCGGACGCCGGAGGGCCGTGACGAGTGGCTTTACTGCCACTCCGTCGTGCTCGCCGCCGGGAGCAAGTACTTCGCCGACCGCCTTTCCGACGACTGGCCCACGTGCCAGATCCTTGGCTCGCGCTACTGCGTCGAGGTCTACTGCCAAGAGCTGGACCTCAGCTCCCACGTCACCGCGCTCCGCCTCCTCTACGCCTCCGAGCCCTGCCCCCGGTTCGGCGTGCGCGGCGCGCTCGGGATTCTCCAGGCCGCCGTGCACCTTGGCTGCCCCCAGATCGCCACCGCGTGTGTGGACTACCTGGAGTCCGCGCCGTGGGACGAGGCCGACGAGGAGGAGATTCTGAGGACCATCCCTTGCCTCGGCCCGCAGTACGAGTGCGTCCTTGCGCGCCTGCGGCCAATTGATCCGGCTCCAGTGACCAGCATTTTTCTGTCGGCGTTCCGGCACGCGACGTCAATGCCATCGGCGCCAGAGCTCAAATCTGCCGCTCAGGAGCAGCTGGAGTATATGCTCACCGAAGACGACGATGCGCCATTGTTAGTCTTTGACGACGACATTGTCAAGTCTCAAGTGAAGGATTGTGTTACAGATTTGCTGAACAGGTTCAGTGGTTTCATGAGTTCAATCCTGACAAAACAGAAAGAGGTATCTTTAGGCGGCAACGGCGAACTTCAGCAGGAGTTGCATTATCTTGTTTCTGATATCTCCTGGGTTTGTCAAATCTTGAGCAAGCTTGAGATGATGAAGTGCCTTGTTGTTTACTGGGTTGGGGTTTCGTCCGATGTCGTTGAAGCCGTCGACGCTGTATGTAGGGGAATCGACTGCCTGAAGACTAGATTGAAGGTAATAGAGGTGTCTACAAAGGTCCTGGAGGCGATAGCATTTGGTAATGTTGTTCTCCCAACTGAGAAACGGTATGATGCTGTGAATGTTTGGATTGGCTTTGCACGGAGAATAAAGCCTTTGGTCGAGCAGCCCGAACATGATGGTGATGATGACAGCAGTGATGCTGAAGCACCTAAGATCAACTTAGACATTGAGGTCTGGCAGAGCCTGGAATCAGCTATTGTTTCAGTTGTGCTAACGCTACCGTCAAACAGTCAAGCTGTCATTTTGTCAAATTGGCTTCAATCAAAGCATGCTAAGTATCCAGACTTGACAGAGGCGTTTGAAGTATGGTGTTATAGATCAAAGGTTGCTAAAAGAAGGCTATCCTTCTTGAGCCACACCAATAGGGTATCTTGATTCTTCACTTGTCCTTCAAAATCAAACACAGGGAAAATGCTCTAGCTGTTGTACTCTCTTATTACAGGCTGATGGGATGTAGTAGCCATTTGGACAGATAAACAAGGTGCCATAACAGCTTGGTTGACAAACACCAGTGAGAATACATGTTTGATTCCAATAAATGAATTACTAGACGGATACCATCTTCTGAAGTAGGAGAAGTACTAATCTTGTTTTGCATATATTTTCTCAAGATGTGAGGGTCCTGATGTTAAGGTGGCTGAGTGCTGGGGCAAAGGCTCTCGGAACATTACTTTTAGAAGAACCTTTGGACAAACAGAACATCAAGAGTGGGGTGATTTGTTGGAAAAGCTGAACATGGTACATTTGACTGAACATAATGATTGGATTTCTTGAGCATTTGAAAGAAATCAAGTATGTATTCAGCAAATTATGGTGTTATGGAATGATGTTCTATGATCCAAGGGGTTCAGAGAGAGGGAGAATGTTACTCTGTGTTCTGCGCTTCTTGCATGAGTCGATGCATAAGGATCTAGGATTTGTAAATCAGTTTGAAATACGAATTCTCTAGAACTCTTGTTGCTGTCAACTGCTATGATCTCTTTTTTAAACAACCATGATCGTAGTTGGTGATCTCAAACTGCATATCTGTTCATTGTTTATAATTTTCGTACTATTTGTGAACAAGTGAACCATTTTTAAGGAATGTTCACTTGATAAATGATCAGCGAGGCCAATTTACGTTCAGTTCATTTATGCTTGCACTCACATGAGCGGTTACTGTTTGCATCATTCAGCTTCGTAAGTCTTGAATTATCTACTTGCAAGTTACATGGAAGGTTGGTTGTATAATCAGTTATGCACATGCATCTTCCTTTGCTCCATGGTTTTGTAAAATTTTTAACTTTAATAACTTGTGCCTCAGCTTCTACAGAGGATTTCAGCTGCCTGTTGAAAGGTTCAGCCTTTTTGAAGGAACTGAAGATTGGTAAAGGAAAAAAAAAAACAGCTGCTTTAGCCTTCAGGGAAGGACAGAGGGATATGTCTAGCAAGGCTCAAATGGTGACGGAAATGCTGAAGACTGAACAAGGAGTTCTGGCAGCAAGGCTTTGCTTGGCACCTGTAGAATTAGCTCCAGTCTTTTGTAACCCATCTGAAACTGAACACGAGGACCAAATTAATCGTTGTTCTGTCAGTGACCAGTGTTGTACAACCAAAACAAATTCAGTGAGAATCTACAGAACAGACCTCCTTTGCTATGCTGCATGCGAGATTCAGCAGCCATAATAAGTTAAAAACAAATATAGAAGTTTAGCTATCAATTGTAATCACAAGAATTTGGGACCTTCGTTTATGCTTGGATTGCTGGAACTCTGAAGAAGGCTGAACCTTCTGAATCTTCAGCTCCTGGCATCCTCAAACTCGCCAAACCCAGTCCTCCTTGTCAATGCCGAACACGCAGGAACTCATCCAGCCTTCCTCTTCTGAACTTCCGATTGCATCATCGCGTAGTTTTTGGACAAAGGAAGTATAACTTTCAGCCTCTAGACCAACTAAAGATGCACACAACCATATTTGTGTACATAACGATTTAAACCCACGACTTCACCACACCAGCGCGTAGTGCATGTTGTATTGTTATGTCTCTCTTAAGTTCTTCCATTTCATTCAACTCAAGTTAAAACCACAACATTCATCACTACTGATTACTAGGAGATTCAGGCACAAGGATAAATTTCTGAACAACAGGTGTTTTTTTCCCAATTTTTATAGTATACATGAGCAAAATTGACACCACATAATCATATACTCTATGGGTCTATACAGTATGTCATCGTCTGCAAATTACTCTGTTACGTGTAAAAAACACAAACAATCCACGCTGTAGTATGTAGGTCTGTACACACATTCTGACACCAACTGTGTTCTGTACCTATAAAACATCCTAATTCCTGAATGGTAAGTATGACACACACTGTGTGACCAAATTACACAGGGAGAAAATCTTTACAGGTAGAATGGAGCTGACAGAACAAAATGCAAACTATTTATCTGCGACAGGATGATTTCTTGCTTCCACCAAATCATGGTCTTCATGTATACCTTTGGAAACAACTAAAATGCAACCATGGATACAACACCTGGACTACAACAGTGCGCAACTGTACCAACAAAGAGTATCCAGCCCTCAACAGAAGCAGTGAAGATGTCTGGCAAAATTGACAGAAATTGTGGAAAGAATTGCAGCAATGCTCTGTTTGTATGCGCATCAAAACTGCCTGCTGCCTTTGCCTGACCCTGATCTCTGTTTCTCATGGGCATCAAGCTTGACAGTGGACTTGTTATATATATCTGCTTCACTGTTATTTTGTCCATTGTGCAAGGCCAGCAATTCTGGAACATCGAGACCATCATTCCTTCCAGAGCTACTGCCACTACCATAGCCTTCGCTGTGATCCTGTTCGAATTCCCCTCTAGTAGTTTCCTTCCTACCCAAATCTGGGAAGTTCCAGTTAAGTGAATCAGCGGCATGTTGGGCATCAGGAACACTGGTTGTTCGTCGATGTGCCTTTGCCTTTGGGGTGGATGGGCAAGTCCTTGAACTCTTTGTGGCAGGTGCATTAGGATCGTAATGATTTGAAGCTAGATAAGAAAGTGCAGTGACAATATCCGCAATGAGGGGTCGAGATGTTGCTTGCTCCTGTAAACACATAGATGCAACAGCTAAAGCCTGGTACAAACCCCTTTTGGGATAACAACCTTGCAGCGATGGATCGGCCATTTGGCAGAACTTTCTTCGGTCTCTAAACAGTGGACGAGCCTGCAAATTACATGGAAAGGACACTTCACATCATGATGAAATTGAAATAGAAAACATTTCCCCCTACACCCAAAGGAAGGGCAATAGTTTAGTACAGTTGAACATACCCATTCTTAAAAATAAAAAGATGAACCTACCCATGCAACAAGATTTTGCTCCCCTGCAGGCTGGGTGTGATCAATGGCTTTGCGGCCTGTAATGAGTTCAAGGAAGACAACGCCAAAGCTGTAAACATCAGATTTTACTGTCAACTGTCCTGTCATGGCATATTCTGGAGCACAATAGCCATATGTTCCCATAACCCTTGTTGATACGTGAGTTTTGTCACCAACTGGACCAAGTTTTGCAAGCCCAAAATCAGACAGCTTGGGGTAATAGTCTTCACCCAGAAGAATATTTGATGATTTGAAATCTCTATATATGACTGGTGGATTTGCCTTATCATGCAGGTACTCCAAACCCTTCGCTGCACCAACAGCAATCTTCATCCTTGTATTCCAGTCAAGAGGTTTCTTGCCTGGTGGGCGATCTATTAAGAAAGCGCCCCATGAGTTATAAAAGGATAGATGGCAATGTCTAAAGAAAATTGAATGGTGTCAGTAGCAAACAACAGTGAGACAGTGAAGGGTAGTTGAGAAGTTCTCTTTCAAATCAACTTAAAATGTTGAGACTAAAGCACAAAACAAATCTTGTGATTGGAACCATAAGGAAGTAACTTGATCACTATCAATTTAATGTGCATTGACACTTCAGAAGGTGTGATTTAGTGTTTCTGCACTTAAATATTTATTTTTTTCACATTATTGTTTTAATTCAGGAAATTCACAAGTCTTCTTCTGTATGCTATGATGAAGTTCAATCAACTAAATAGTTATTGATAACATGTAAACTTTAAACGGTAACATCATGTAGTGAGAAGCTCACCGTGAAGATGGTTTTCTAGTGAGCCCAGTAGCATATACTCATAAACTAGAAGGCGCTGGTCACCATCTGCGCAATAGCCAATTAATCTGACCAGATTAGGATGATGGAGCAGACTTAGCATGAGAACCTCCACGAGAAATTCTCGATTTCCTTGTAGACCATTTCTATCAAGTTGCTTCACGGCAATAACCTGCTAGATGACATAAGTAAAAGAAAAGGTGCCAGACACTCAGAAAAATCATGCTCTAAATTGCAGGCCATGCACAAGAGTACATAATAGTGATGTTAGGAATAGCAAACCTGTCCATTCTCCATCTGTCCTTTATAGACACGACCAAAGCCACCTTCACCCAACAGGCAGTCTTTTCTGAAATTCTTGGTGGCAACAGCCAATTCTCGGAAAGTGAAAATTTGGGTTGGACCACCATGCGCAGCAGTGCTTCCTCCTCTTCGAACAGAATCTTCCTTCTTAATGCCTGAACCACGTGAGTTTGATCGATCTTGACCCATCCAACATGCAAACATTAGCATATTATTCGTCAATTTGATGGTCTCATGAATGAAGGATCAGACTTGTATGCCCAGCAAGGCAACAGCTAAAAACTAAATTACGGTACTCGCTTCAGACTACAACAACTATGCAAAGGATGAAATGTAAATCAAGCAAGCTCAAAGCAAGCAATTCTCCACACCAACGAATCAGTTAGAGAGAGCAAGAGTAAAGAACACATCAAACATACTGTTTGGTTGCCTGAGACTGAAAGCTGCAACGATATTATTGTAGCTGCAAGCTTCGCTTCAGATTTTTTTTTTAATTCTCTGCCTTTCACTCCACTTCTCGTGAGAACAATCAATTACAGTTTCTTTCCAAGAAAGTAGCTTTACGTGATTGCGTCCCCTTCAACCCCACTATCTCAACAAGAAACAAGTTGTAAGACTAACATTTCCATACCTAAATCGTGAATTATTTAACACAATCAAATGACCAAAACTTCTATTTGCAAGGAAAGCTTAATACGCTTTAATCCCAAATGACGAGAGAATTCGAGCCAATATGGATATACCAATGCGCAGCTGCCGCACTGAGCCACTCATCACAATTAGCAAAACTGTATAGCTGACAGGGCAAAACAACAAGCGGATTCACCAGAAGACCAAATCTTTCCAGGCTACCGAGAAATTGGACAGGCTAAGATGCGGATTTACCTGGTGCTGCGTTCGCCGCGGGCCGCGGCGACGGCGAGAGAGCCGCCACGCTCTTCGCGTCAAGCCCGCCCTTCCCCGACGACCCCGAGCACGGGAAGCAGCTCATCTCCCGGTTCTTGAGCACAACAGCTGAAAATGCCAACCAATCCCCCAGGAAATTTCAGCTCAAAGGCTCGATCTTTTCGCTTGCCCACTAATCTGTGCCGCGAAAGCAGCTAAATTTAGGGAGATGCTGCTGGCGCTGGACAGGGGAGGGGAAGTCAAGGCCTCAAGGGCACAAGGCTCAAGAGGCATAAACAAAAGGGCAGCCAGATGATGGTGAAGTTGGTCATCGGGAGGCAAAATTAGTGTATTTTATAACACAACAACTGAAATTTTGTTGGTGGCCAGTTGAGATTGTTGTGTTGTGAAGCAAGTGGTAACTTACTCTCTTCTGTTTTACTGTTTTAAGTGTTTAGCTCCAAAGCACATATTTTATTATTACTCTTTTCTTATCATATATAAATGTATAAATATATTTTTATGACAGATTTACTAATATTATTTATAGTGATTTGAAATTTTGATATTTAATTACATACTTTCCGTTTATGAATAGATGGAGTATTAGACAAAATCA
Organism: Oryza meyeriana var. granulata; assembly: GCA_003991445.1. NCBI lineage: Eukaryota > Viridiplantae > Streptophyta > Magnoliopsida > Poales > Poaceae > Oryza > Oryza meyeriana. The sequence continues at coordinate 139,306 of RYFJ01002366.1, forward strand.
CAGATATTTTTTTGTATTTTTTAAAGTACTTATGCCATATGACGAGATCTGGAGAAATACGCACGAATGATTTTTATAGGATTTAGTTTTTTTATCCGATTTTTTTGTTAGTTGATTTTTGCGTAGAAACACTGGTTTTTTAGAATGGAGTAATTTTTTTTAGGTATGATGGTTTTTTTACATAGGGAAGTATGATGGAAGGGGCAGGAGGTTAGAAAAGGGGAGTTCCTTTTTGGTGTAAAATCTTTTGTTGTTCTAGACTTTTAGTATCAGTATATAGGCCATGGAACCAATTTTATCAACTTTATATAGATTAACTCATCAATGAGTTGTTTAAGCAAAGTTGCAGATGCATATTAGTTTGATGCCAACAATAATCTAGATCATTATAGTATTTGAGATGAGCTGGACGTCTGGCTGATTCGGAAACATCTCTTATGTACGCTTAAGGACACATGCAAACGTGTGAGAGGTCAAAGCATGGTAGTTCTGATCTTTTGATTAAGCTCGATATTATTTAAGATATAAGGCCCAGGACATCTGCAAAGGTACCATTAAAATAACAAATGCAAAGGTCAAAAGTAAGCTTCTGTGGATTCTGACATTATTGTTTAATGGTTGATATATGATGTATTTTTCAGTACTTTATCTAAAAAATACATTTTTTTCAGTAAAACGAACTTTGTAGCATGGGAAAAAGAATGCCATGTCTCATGTTAATTAGCATGAGGTTTACGTGCATATGCATGCATGTACCACACTAGTAGAACAGTATAACTGGAACTATCATTTTTACACTATTTAACAAGATAATGCGATGTGTCATTTATAATTACGATTACAAAGTGTGAGTTCGACAGAATACTGTTTGCTTCCACATAGGATTTTGCATGATCAAAATCTGACAAGATTTCAGAGGCCGCTTTCAGAGAATGAAATGGCCGTCTGCTAGGTGCATCCACCCGTCCGTTTGACCGTTTCATGCCATCCTGGCCAGGCCTCTTTGACCAACAGCTCGCTTCCCCTCTCTATTATTTGATACTGTGTGGCTTGCTTCCCGTTCTTCCTATCCACTTCGTCTCATAATATAAATCTCATAATATAAAAGATTTTGCTCTGTAAATTTATTCTAAAATATAGGAGATTTTATGATTTCGATAATACTTTATTTTTTATCTATTAATTTTTATATTAGTTTATTCTGTACCTATCAATTTTAATACTAGTTTATTCTTTGTCTACCAACTTTTATATTAGGTTATTTTCCACCTATCGTATTTTGTATTAGCTTATTTTCTACCTATCATTTTTTTAGGGATATATGTATCTTTTAGTTGTAACCTTAATTTAAGTTAAAAGCAACATAATCTTTTATATTGTTATGGGACGGAGGGAGTGCTATAGCTCGAGACCGATTGAGGAGCTTACAGGCTAATCACGACGCCATGATAACAGTGTCCATTATTGTCCTGGAGTCACAATACAGCTCACTAATGACAATTAATACTAGTAGCAGCAGTTATGCTGATTAACGTGACACTGATGACAATTATTAATACCCCTACACGGTAGCTGTGGATTAATCTCTGGCTAGTCTCTGTGTGCCTGCATTTTTTATATTTTAGTATATTTTAAAAACTTATATTATAAATAGACTTTTTAAAAACTTATATAAAAATAAACTCTTATCTTGATGTCAGCGTCATTGTCGCCGAGATCTAATATGTTGGCACCAACCACACTGGCGCCGAGACTAACTCTTATACAAGTTAAAAGAGAATAGGACAACCAAATGAAAAATAATATTGTAGTGTAGTGGTGAGATAGCTGTGTCTAGCAACAATATTTTTTCTCTTTTATTTTGTATCTACTCCTGACCATTTAAAAAAATTAAAAAAACACCACGTGAAGACTCGAACCTAGAGGGTGATTTACCACTAATAGTGTGTTTGGTTGGAGGGATTTTGTGGGTTGGGATGGGACCATCCTATTTTTATAGGTGTTTGGTTTGTGGACTAGATGTGATAGGATGGATCCAGTAGAAAATATTCCTCTGATATTCGGGATGGACCGATCAGGGAAAAATGGTCGGACCGCGCCGACTCACCTCGTCGGTCCGACTGGGTGAAGGTAGGCGGTCCGACCGTCACTCTCATTAGAACTATCTGGCGGTACTGGACCAGACCGGTACGGTCGTCTGGGCACCGCCGGTCCGACCGGTTGAAGATAGGCAGTCTGATTGGATGGACCCATCCTAGCATTATTCTATCCCTCCAACCAAACAAAAAATATGGTTTATTCCATCTCTCCAACCAAACAGAAATTAGGACTATTCCATCCTAAAAAACATAAATGGATCTAATCCATTTCACTTCGTTCTCAAACCAAACACATCCTAAGTAGCTTGCGTAAAATGGTGGACCATTATTTATTTTTAATGGTATCCAGGAAGGTCTCGGCGTCTAATTATATTGGCGCTGAGATATTATGCGTCGGCGCCACCAACACTGACGCCAAGCTAGAGATCTATTTTTAAAATAAGATTTTTAGAGGATCTATTTATAAAATAAGTTTTAAAAAAGGGTTAAAATATAAAAAAATACAGCTCTGTGTGATGTGAACTTGTGATTCTGCGAAGAGTCGCCTCCGATGACTTGTTAATTCAGACGACCAGACGTGACGGAACAATTCACATCACTCGTCGAGTTAGAATAACGCACCGTTTAAAAGAAACTAGGATAAAAGCAATGTATGTTACTTAATTAGTTATTATAGGTGAAACTATAAGCATTGGTATTTAGCAATTTTTTTTTCACAATAGTTAAGTTCTGAAATGGACTATAAGGTAAGTCCCATCAAATAATAAAAAATATATTACATGTAGAGAGTGAGATATTATTATTATTTTATTCCTTACATATTGTTCATATGTATATGGATAGCTTAACTTATAGACTACAATAAAGACTACACTTATAAAATAATTTATAGGTAAATCATAAGGGGCTTAAGACCCCTACTATTGTCACATTGTGGATGTCCTTTTGGATTATTAATGACACGTAAAACGAGATAAATCATTAGTGCATGATTAATTAAATACTTCCTTAATTCCAAAATATAAGGATTTATAGCATTCCAATCTTATTCCACAACTATTTATCTCATCAATCACTTTTCATTTAAATTTCTTCCCATCTTACCCCTATTCATACTCCCATCTTCATTTATTTTATATTTATTGAGAGACACCAAAATCTTTTCTATTCATTCTTAATCTCTGTTAAATAATATAGAAATGTTTATATTTTAAAATAGATGAAGTATTAACTATTATAAACTTAAAAAATAAATCTATCCATTTTTAAAGAACTTTTATATATAAAATATTTTAAAAACATACTATTTAATAGTTAAAAAATTATATAAAACAAGAGAGAATAAGCCTAAGCCCTAAACTGATTCCAACGGCGCCTAATTCACATCACTCGTCGAGTCAGTAGCAAGCATCCTGATGCTCCAGGCCGCCACAGGGAAGAAGAGCCAACCGGCCGGCCACGTGGACGTGGGCATGCACGCGCGGCAGGGCGCACGGCACAGCGACTGCGAGGGAATAAATCGAGCGCGCGCCGTCGGTTTGCATGGCCGATCCGGCTGCACGCGGCGCTCCTCGTGCCACGCACTTAGGTACGTGTTCCTCGCCGGCCGGGAAGACGTACGTCGGCGACAGGCGGCTGCTACTGATCCAAGGTGACAACCGACGTACGAGTGATCAGGAGGTCACCTGCCTCGTTGTTATCTATGAAGAAATTTGGACTAGCTAGGTTAAAGTCGGGGCATTGTCACTGATATACACACGCATGAAAGCAACGGTGCGATAACAAAACAGGCCTGTTGACACGCCGTCACCTATACGTAGTGTAACTGTGGTACAGCACATGTACTCTGTCGTCACTGACTCTGTCTGTGAAGTGGTTTGGTTATGCACAGGGGATCGAACCCACGATCCATCGCTCGCACGGCCGGCGCGCTACCCAGTACTCATGTTTTTTAACAAACATATATATATATATATATATATACACACACACATGAACCACTATAGCCTAACTCTCTCTCTATATATATACACAAAAGCTATATATAAGTTAAGTTTTAGTTTTTGACGCGTGTTTGTCTTTTTGGATTAGTGAGGTTTTGTCCCGGACTAGCTATGATATAGTAAAGACAAGAGGTAGTATGAAAAGTGTAGGAGTAAAAGTCACCTATTACTAGCATTAAGTTGTTATATTTAGGACAACATTTCAATCTTAGAAGTTGTTATATTTTAGAATATTTTTTCGTCATAAAATATAGAGTTTTAGCTCTTACCACGGCTATCAAGAAGAGAGGCAAAAGAACTTGTTTGTCTCCTCGGGGTGCGTGAGGTATAAGATCAAACTAGTGTTGGTGATAATAAAGCCATGGGTAGTATGAGTGGTTTAGTGGTAAAAGTCAATGTGTTGTTATATTTGAGATAAAATTTTAACTCTAAAAGATATTATATTTTGGGACGGAGGGAGTAGCTACCGGTTATACTCAAGTTATAACGTAATCCCATTATGATTATATTATATAGTTACATTTAATAGATTTTGAAGGCATTTTGCTAGTCCCTTGGTTGTCTGGGTTCATAGAAAACTAACTACAAATGTAAATATTTTACCAGTGTAAAATGTTTACAGAAACTCCCAGGCAGGCCCGACTTATCGGCCCATGATTTCCCGACAGATGATGGGCCCAAGCTTACATCTTAAATTGGTTTATCATTAATGGGCCGTTGTTTACCGTAACTGGCAGAAGCGAAATACGGCCCACTAAGCCCACCGCCCAGCAGGCCTCGAGCCAAACCTGCAGCGTGCTCTGGAAGGGAATTTTTACTGTTACTAATTTAATTTTTTTTTAATTTACAAAACTAATTTTCGATTTAGATCATTTACAGAACTAGTCTCTTGCCGCCGTGAGCCACGGCGGGATTTAAAAACCGCCGTGGCCCAGGGCGGCGAATGGCATCCCCGTCACCCGGGGCTAACGGCGCCGGCCGCCGTTAGCCCCGGGGACGCCACGTGGATTCGCCGCCCTGGGGGACGGCGACGAATGCCCCCAGGGGGCCGAATGCAAAATTGCATTCGCCGTCCCTGGGGGAGGGCGGCGAATGCAATTTTGCGCGGCGAATGCATAGGACCGTCCGCACAGCGATCGGACGGTCCGAATCAACGGCAAATTGTTGTAACGCGCGCTAACTACCTTAAAACAGTCATAACTTTCGCATACGGTCTCGGAATCGGGCAAATAAGTACTCTACGGACATCTACAGAAAATTTTACATCCGCTTCCCCCCCACTTCGTCGGGTTTGTCCAAAAAAATTTTACGAAATTCAGCCGGGAAGATTGAGTTTTTGAGGTCCGAAGTTTCAGCACGGTTTTTAAAGCACACTCGTAATTTTCTACAGGCCACATCTTACATCGGTTTAAGCTGCACCTTCACGAGATTTTGCTATTCTCGTGTTGCTAGTTGAGAAAAAAATATCAAAAAAAAAGAAATTTTTTTTTTGCAGTCGGCCCCCTAGATTCGGACGGTCCGATCCTTGTGCGGACCGTCCGTTCACTATGCTAAAAACCGCCGTCCCCCAGGGCGGCGAATGCAATTTTGCATTCGGCCCCCTGGGGGCATTCGCCGCCATCCCCCAGGGCGGCGAATCCACGTGGCCTCCCCGCGGCTAACGGCCGCCGGAGCCGTTAGCCCCGGGTGACGGGATGTCATTCGCCGCCCTGGGCCACGGCGGTTTTTAAATACCGCCGTGGCCCAGGGCGGCAAGAGACTAGTTCTGTAAATGATCTAAATCGAAAATTAGTTTTATAAATAAAAAAAAATTAAATTAGTAACAGTAAAAATTCCTCTGGAAGGAGCCGCGGGCCCACATACGCACGGCAACTCACTTTGTTGACCGAGTCAAACCAAAGCAGAAACTTGCGCTGCAAGGAGCTGCGGCCCACTAAGCCCACGCCGCCCCACAAAACCCCGCAACTCGCGCACAGCCCGGCCTGTCTAGTGCGCCTCCACTTCAACTCGCACAAACCGCCGCCTGCCTGGCCTTGTGCGGCGGCGACCATGGCTGCCTCCTCGCCGGAGCCCTCGCCGCCGGGGACCGCCTCCCCGGTGCTCAGCGTGCGAATCGTCTCCCTCGACTACTACATGGCGCCGCCGCTCCCCGGATTCGACTTCTCCTACAGCCACTTCCACGGTGCATTTTCCCCTTCTCCCCACCACTTACCTCTCTCGAGCTCCGTTTCGCTCCTTGTTCTGCCTCTGTATGTGAGTCAAATGGTTGATGAGTTTGATGTGTGGTGGACTTAGGGGAGGAGGTGGTGGAGGTTCCGGTGATCAGGATCTATGGGTCCACTCCCGCGGGGCAGAAGACTTGCCTCCACATCCATCGAGTGCGTATGACCAGCTTCTCTGACGGGTTCATACTTGTATGAGTTAGTTTTGGTCATCATGTTTGGTTGCAGCTTGAACCCTTCAACTGAGTCTGCGTGCGCGCGTGCCTGCGAGTGTTTGAGTGTGAGTGACGCTGAACACATTTGTGTTTGCTGTTAGGTTGCCATGCGCAGCAACTAGTCCTCCTTATGGATTCAAATTTGTGCACAACAATTGATGCTCGTGGTTTTTCCTGTCTGGATTCAAATTTGAAAATTTGTAGGGAATGTGGCAATGTGCTTGTGCTCACTGTACGCGCACCAAATTCGAAGTTTGGTGCTCCAGCTTCACTTTTGAAATTCACTAAATTTTAAGTCCTCTTGTCCTGGATGGGCTTAACTTTAGTTTCTATATACTTGATGTTTGCTTGTATTATATGCAATATTTACTACTGTGTGCAATCAATTTTTTTTTTGTTGAGTTTGGGCATACATATGATTTCATGTTATATGTATTTTGAATTCATGCTTCTGAATGAATACAGATATACTTCATTTTTTCATCTTGCTTTTCCCCAGAAAGTTGCTCAGACTATTCCACTAATCCTTAGTTGTTCCAACTAGTTTGTAAACGTTTGTTGTTTTCTTGTATCTAGGTCCTTCCATTTTTGTATGTACCTTGCTCAGAGGACCTTCTTCATAACATCGAAAAAGGTGATTCATTCTTTGTAACTATGCAACCCTGATGCATCATGTACATGCTATTACTGCTGCTTTCGCAATTTGTTACATGGATTATTCTATTTGGAATTGTACTGATGATTTTCTATCCACATTACCTGAAACTTTTTGCTGATGATTTTCATATCCACATCACCTGAAACTTGAAATTGCTTGTTATTTATTCATCTTCTAACTGAGTCTTACTGCTATCTCACAAACTTTTTAGTTTTTAGACACTAATTCCTCTTATATATGGCAGTTGCACACTGCCATTGCAATTTTTTATGACCTTGATTTGTGATTTGAGAGGTCCCTTCTTCATATGTCCAAAGCTTGCCCTTGCATGCATCTGCAACACATTTGGATAACTTAGACAGTAGGCTGAACCCTTTGTATACGTACGTGGCTTGGTAAGCCTCTCTTGGATTTTATACTGGCCAAAAGGGCAGCTGTGTCTAGAAATCAAGTGGGCCTTACTTTTTTTAACCAAATAGCCTAAATGTGTTGTTCACTGTAAATGGTAGTACTGATGCTCCCTGATTAACTGTTTCTTGTAATGTCAAGAACATCACTTGATGACAAGGACAAATTGATATGTCTCTTTTTTGCGTTTTCTATAGGTAATTCATATATAACTGGTCTATTAAGTGCCCTTGAGAAAGCTTTGCAGGTATTTTGAAGCCCAATTATTTTTTATGGTATGAATACCCGCTTGTATTTTTTGATATCGTCGTTTTTTTACAGATTCACTGTTCATCAAAAAAGAAGCATGTGCATGGATGTACCCTTGTTCGAGCAAAAAAGTTGTATGGCTATCATACATCCGAGGAGCTTTTTGTGAAGATCTATTTGTATCCATAATTTTATTATTTTTTTAAAAATATATTCTGTTTGTGGCTATGCCTATGCTTATATGCTTGACACGAATTAAAAAAGTCAGTGAGCATTTTGTTGGTGTCTGAGTTATCCTTAATACTTTTTAAATATTGAATACAACTATTGAATATCATGTTGCTTGTTTAAACCACAATTTTATTAGAAATCATCTACTGCACAACTGCACATTCGATGTACAAACTCTTAGAAGGGCTATGTTAGGTGCATATAAATCAGTTAATGTTTTCTACTTTAAGAGATGCTTGCTATACACATAGATGTGAGCTACCTTTTATAATAAATGCATGCCAGTATTTTGTTTCCTTCTATAAGACTTTCCCATACAACTGATTGCCTTGATATAATCTGAAGATATTATCCTCATGAAGTTTCTCGAGCCGCAGCCCATCTATTGGTATGTTGACCCCTTATGCTTAATTTATGACCTTAGTATTTTCCAGTAGCTAAACATATCTGACAGGAGGAATATAGCTGTGATACCTACTTCTAGATTTTTGTTTCTTTAATTTCACTATTTTTTGGCAATGGTACTTTGTTTTATTACTCCCTCTGTTCCTTTTTAATTGTTACTTTTCACTGTCTCCGAGTTACAATTTGGGCCTTCTCTTTTATAGTTTTACATCAAGGTATATCAATAAAATTATAATATTCAGCAAGGAATCTATTGATATAATATCTATATAGCCAATCTATGTATTGTTGACATATTAATGGCCAAACTTTAATCTCTACTACTATAAAAGCGGAGTCGTCCTCCTCCTCCCCCCGCTGTAAAAACCACTCTCTCTAAAAAACCACATTGACCCAAAAAAACCTGAACGACTCCACCCAAAAAAGCGGTCTTCCATAAATAAACCCTGTAAAACCACCGTCTTCCTATCGCGTTAAAACGCACGAGCATGGTACTAGTTTATTGAAAGAGAGAATCAGAGAATTGCGATAGATATCCAAATATTGTTATTTGCTCTTGTTCATTGGATATGTTTCCTTTTAGCTTTACATTAATAATTAGTTAATTACTACACTTGTATGCAGTAGGGAAGCTAGTATTTTTAGGTGAAAGATTTCATATCAAACACCTTCTGTTGCATGCCATTACACTTGACAATGTGCATTGATTCTCAGTTTGCATATGTATGTTGCTTTCTTTTCATGATGTGAAGCTGTGAATTCATTCTCCCAGCAACCTGAAACTTGGCCACTAAAGAGTTATGCCATCTGGGATAGAAACTGTTTCCTGTGGTCCTTATTTTGAGCTGCTTGGTTTCAGGATGGTGCTGTTCTTAATAGAGTATTCCAACCTTATGAGTCCCACATTCCATATCTTCTTCACTTTTTGGTGAGAGCAATGCTTTCTTGTTTGTTTTCATAGTTGTTGTGAACTGCAAGAACAGTATTTCATTTTGTCTCTTTTACACAATTATAGTCTTAACATAATAAACACCATAGTCTTGCTTTTATGATATATAATACTCCCTCCGGTTTTTAATAAATGACGCCGTTGACTTTTGACACAACGTTTGACCATTCATCTTATTCAAAAATTTAAGTAAGTATGATTTATTTTGTTGTGACCTGGTTTATCATTAAAGGAACTCTAAGCATGACTCATATTTTTGTATATTTACACCAATTTTTTTGAATAAGACGAATGGTCAAACGTCATGGCAAAAGTCAACGGCGTCATTTATTAAAAACCAGAGGTAGTATATTTGATATTTGAGCGGCTGGAGATGATCTTTTCTGTTGAATTTATATTTTAGATTGACTACAACTTGTATGGAATGGGCTATGTACATGTTACAGACTTCAAATTCCGCCCTCCATTGCCAGATGATTTTCATCCTAAGTCATCTCTTCACAGCAAGGTGGACTGCTCCACTGAATCAGGGCATAAGGTAAGTTTTATTTCCATTAGTCTTTTTTGGGTGATACTTTGGTCCACTTCTTCTACTTAAAATATCCTGCCTCTTTTCCTTAAAATGATAGGTACATCCGGATAATGTTGCAACTAGAAAACCAACAATCTGGATAACATCAACAGTACCACATTCTTTAATACTGACCAGTTCAGCCACTTCCCATAGCATGGAAGGAGCAAATTGGAACGTCGCTAATCGACATAGTTCTTTAATGCTTGAAGCTGACTCGAGAATAGAAGGTCCAATGGCACAATGACACATGCTAACAGCTATTCTTTTGTGTATCCATGCGTTGCACTAACAATTTCATTTGCATGTCTAGGCATCCTAAATGAAAAGTATAAGATGTACACTTCCCTTTCGCAAGCTACAGCAGATAGCAAAATGGTTCGATCACTTTTATCAATTTGTGAGGTGTCTTTCCTGCTTTGTCTATATGCATGTATGCTAGAAAATGTGCTGTGTGCCTAACCTTTCTAGTATCTGTTTTGTTCAGGAACTTGAACATTTAAGATTGCTGGACGAAGCAAAACCTGTTGATATGGGCAGACCTTTGCGGGATGCTGTTCTTAGAAGTTTTCTTCATGGTATTAAATATGACAGTGCCCTTTCTATGCTGTGTCCAAAGGAGGAAGTGTCCTATCACAAAATTCCTACAATGGAAGAATCTGAAAAGCTAGAAGAATGCTTAAAATCATTGAATGATATTATTGGGACTATCACATTTTCACAGAATGACTACTGTTCTATTATTGATAGTGATAATTCTGTGGGCACTCAAAAGGAGAACAAGATCACAAATGTTCTATGTTTAGAGTCATCGAAACAAATATCTGTTGAGAGAAACACTCAGTGCCCAGTGTCGCCATCTGCTGCTCAAAGAACATCATCTCAATTATTTGAAGAACATGAAAAGGTAATATATACCATATATCTTAGTTATCTGGTTAGTGCTTGCTTCAAATTAAAAGCATATTCTATTGAGTGTATTTGTAATTTAATTCGAGGCATACCAATAAAAAATAAAGTTAAATCAATTTTCCTTGTACCATAAACTGCATTTGAAATAGTTTCAAGATGAAGAACTGCATGGTTTGGTTGCTGGATCTTGGTCACTGATAAAATACCTGATGAACACCCTGATTACATCAAACAAAACCATTACATAGTCACACCTGAGAAGGCGGCACAAGGAGATCACTAGGTCTGAAAGGGCACACGTAGATGCTTCAGGGTATGACGATCCATAGACATTTCCTGATCCTGTCAGCCATTGTACATGCTGGTTTTTTGATTGGCTGAGATTGTCCATTCTGGTATTAGGTATATTTCATCTTGCTGCATTTGTATATTATGTTTTGTTCTATTTGGGTGCAATTATTAGCTGTTCTTGATTAGTTCAGATCCTCTAATCTCCTTGTAATTTCTTTGTTTGTAGCGTGTGGATGCTGAAGCCCTTGGTCTTCTAAGCTGGCTGGCCTCCTCACAAGCTGCAGAGGAACCAACAACTGATGATGAGTTGGTCAACGAAGCCATTCTCAGCCCTTTGTTTTCCAAGAAGTCCATCGCAGTTGCTTTAGAGTCTGCCCAGCTGGATTTTGATGGTGCTTCTCAGCAGGAGTGCCAGGATATTCTTGATTCAATTGAACCTGTGAATGGAAAAGAACAACCAATTGATCAGATGTCTTACCGCAGTTCTGTAAGGCTCAACGAGAGTAGTTCGCTGAGCAACAGTATTCCGCAGCTTGATGGGTTATCTGATGAAAACCAGGAAGTTCCGGAAGAAGATGGTAAGTATAAAATCAACAGGAAAAAGGCAGGATTGCCTAGTTACTCATCTCCTCAAAGTAGTTCAAAAGCCAGTAAGCGTGAAGGAAATGAACTTCTCTGGGGCTCTTTGCCACTTTCCATTAAAAAGAGGACAGATGTAATTGTTGATGGTCATGTTAAAACCGCTTCACGTGGTGTGATGCCAACTGACAAGGAGCTAAGTGCTTCTTCCGTGAGTAGAACTGGAAAGAACTCTCATGCTACCACAGATAACACTAACAGGGAATCTTCTAGTCCAACAGGTGAACATGACCCATCATGTCATTCTGTGAGAGACTTGATGAGGAGGAGGAGATCTTTTCTGTCTGAACAATCAAAAGTTGGTAATTCTGATGATGCAACATGCATCATTCGTAAAGAGAATGAAATTGTGAATTCTGAGGGACTAGAATTGCACAATCTGTCCAGTGGTCTTTCGAAATCAGAAATGTATTATTCTGGCAGTGAATATTTGCAGATGATCTTTGCACAGAAGCCTCCAATGAAGAATGAAGCATTATGTTGTTTGGAGGGCTCTTCAGCAGTAGTGAGCTGCCCAATGTTAAGTTCCACAAGTGATCTTTATTTATACAATGGATGAATGCAATTCATTTGATGCATAGTCGTTGCCATGTAAATTTATGTGATTTTTTGTATTAAGCTTTGATTTGTTATTACCCATCAAATATATAAATAATTGTGTTAGTGCCTATGGTATGATTATGCAACAGACGTTCATTGTTTTTTTTTCAGTTTTTTTCTAGGCATTAGGCATTTTACGGTCCGTTGCCATTTACATAGCTTATTATTGTTTCCCTCTGGTAAACAGTTTGGACTATCAACTCAAATAAAATAACCAATGTATATACCACTATTACCAGCATGAAATATTAGCATGTATGCAAAAGCCATTATTCATGTAGCCTTGTACCATTAACAAATTATATTTTATCTGTTGATATTCACACTAAAGTGAGAGTTATGGGTTGTCATATACTCGTATGTGTCTCAGTGATATAAAATTGTCAGAAATTTGTAGTTCTGTGAAATAGGTTACCAAATCTGTAGTTCCTTGATAATTATGACACTTGTTATCTGCGTTCGCTGGGATAGTTACCCAGAAGTCTAGGATGGGTTTTAAGGCCCTCCTACTTTAATACAGACTATTTAGTGCTACAATCTGTAGGTAGTTAGCATTATGATTACCTTACTTTTGGTACAATGCTATTCTGTTAAAACTTAATCTTTCTTAAGATTTTCTGGTATCATCATTCACTTGAATATCATTTAAAAGCACAATGCTAGGTTTTTCTCTGTTAATCCACATTCGTTCCTTCTGCTATTTTTCAGCTTCTAAACTGGGATTTTGTCATATACCTCTGTTTTCAATCAGAATGCTTTGAAGAGAACTAAGAGAATGGATCATTTCGCAACACATGGAAAGTAGCGAGTTTTCATGATACATTGGGTGTTCCAACTCATCACAAATGATGGATCAGCCCTATATTTGCTGACACATGCATTTTTGCCACCATCTGCAGTAGCTGTGGACCATGGCGTTAACCCAACAATCTTGTTCTGTTTGTGTCTCTCGGTATAGGTAATTTCCTGCACAAATCAATTTTCTTACTCATTTCCATTCTATGTATTGACTTCCTCACACACACTGTTATTTTAGGCCATTCCAACTATGGCAAGTGAGTGTCTGTTGGTCAGGAAGGAGCAAACAATTCTACTCTTTCACCATATACAGGAGGTCCTGCTTTGATGGACGATTCTCCTGCATCCAAAATTCGGCTTTGAGCATACCACTACAATATCCTGATGATACAGTTATGCGATGGAACCGGATCCATTCCAACCAAGAAATTAAAAATCTGGGCCTGATTGAGCATAACTTTTCCCAACAGGATATCAGGTGGAGATTGAGAAGATAAACTCTACACCTCTCAGTCAAATTGGATTCGTGATCCTGCTAGCACTGGTGGTGGACCAACACCTTGAACTATAATTAGCATAGAGGTTTACCACAATCTTTTTCTTATGTTCCCAACGTACATATGTTTCTTTTTTGTTCATTCTCATACAGATGCAGGTGCTATGAGCGTTTAGAAGAAATCTATGTCTGCAACCGGCAGTAGGTCTTGCATTAATCATGTCAGTTTTGACTTGCTCTATCCAGTGAAAAAAAAACGCAAAGTTGAATACCACAGACATTTCTTCATACAGGTATAACAGAAAGCAAGGAGAGCTGCGTCCTGATCCACCGATTGATGCCATTAATGTTGTATCGGCTGGCCGTTGAGGATTGATGGCTGACAATACTATTGAATTCATGTGCTTATAACGTGGAAACAATACAGTTCACACAGGAGGAGTGGTTTTGTGAAATCACTCGATCTTGGAATGTTTGTTGTTTTTTACTTTTTCATATTCATCTTGTGGTTGGCACTAACCAGTCCCTTTTTTCCTTTATGATCAAAAAATTCCAGTCTCCTTAATTTTTGTTTTTGTCAATCAACACCAGTCTCTTAATAAGTCTGCAGAATCTCAAGCAATTGAACTGTCTTAATCAGAAGAGTTGTGTTGAACATGAAATTCTGTACAATTTAGTATGTCAGTCATAATTCCCAGTCCAACAAGAGAATGGGACATTGACTATGGTGGTGACTGCCACCAATGGATGGCAAATCTATGTCATATTTGATGAGAGTACACTGATTTATATCACCATCTTATTTATGGTTCTGTTAAGGATTTGATATAATACCATCAAAAACACATTTGGTGCTTCCATTGATGGGCCTATCATATGTGCTGGCCATTCCTATGCTCTGGACTTGAAGAACACCATAGTACTTTTGGCGTTCTTTGTCTATAATTTTCGGATCAAACCACATGCACTTCTACTGTTTTAGAGTTTCACCCTCATGTAACCATAATTGGTGTGCTTTCAGCTAAGGAACTTGTTTGATTTCTTTTTAAAGGTGCAAGAGTTTAGCTTATTTCAAATTGATATGTCTTTATTGTCCTTTTCTTGTAACTCAGAAATCTAGGACGGAGTTGCCGGTTGCCGATGTAAATGTATTTCCTGGAGAGAGGAACTTTTGAACCATCTTAGTAATGCAATATGTTCAATTGCATCCAGGATATATAGTGGATGGGAGATCAGGTAGGAATCTCTCTCTTTT